>CATIWO010631892.1:0-13318 GCA_949673435.1 Macaranga tanarius
TGTTTTGTTCATTAATGACATGAAAGCTGCTGGTGTATTG
This sequence comes from Macaranga tanarius, assembly GCA_949673435.1. NCBI lineage: Eukaryota > Viridiplantae > Streptophyta > Magnoliopsida > Malpighiales > Euphorbiaceae > Macaranga > Macaranga tanarius. The sequence continues at coordinate 41 of CATIWO010631892.1, forward strand.
GTTAACCCAAAAGGCATCATAAAGAATTCAAAATGTCCAGATCTAGTTCTGAATATAGTATTGGGAATAGGAGATTTTGCTACTCTAAGTTGCCAGTAGCCGTATCTCAAATCAATCTTCAAAAATACAGAATCATTCTTTAACTAATCCAGCAAATCATCAATTCTAGGTAAGGGATATTTATTCTTCACTGTTATTCTGTTCAATTGCCTATAATCAATGCATAATCTCATGCTCCCATCTTTCTTCTTCATAAATAATACCGGTGCTCCCTACGGTGAAATACTTTGTCTAACAAAACCTTTTTCTAACAGCTCCTCTAATTGCTTCTTTAATTCCGTAAGCTCTAATGGTGCCATCTGATATGGTGCAATTAATATTGGCACTACTCCCGGTACGATCTCAATTTCAAAATCCACTTCTCTATATGGTGGCAATCTCAGTAACTTATCTAAAAATACATCTGAGAATTCTTTAATAATAGGCACATCCATCACTCCCGAACTAACCTTTAACGTATTAATGATATTGGCCAAATAGGCTTCACACCCATCTCTAATTAGTTGAAAAGCCATAGTAGTAGAAATTAAACATGCAGGGATGGTTTTTCTCTCCCCACTAACACTAACTTTTCTTGCCCTACAGTCTCAATGGTTACTTCTTTGGTATAACAGTTCACAACGGTATGATGCTTGGATAGCCAATGCATTCCCAGTATAACATTAAACTCTTCTAAATTGATCACCACTAAGTCATCATACAAAATCCTATCCTCTAATTCTATAGGACATGCTCTAACCACCATATTGACAACCACTATACCCCCAGCAGGCATGGACACACACATGTTATATCCTAAAGATTCAATGGTACTGTGACTCTTCTAAGCAAACTCATAGGATATAAAAGAGCATGTGGAACCAGGTTCTATTAAAATATATACAGCATAACCAAGGATCGTAAATGTACCCGTAACAACATCTGGTGCAGCTGGAGCTTCTTATCTTTTGATGGCATACACCCTTGCTTGACTTTGAACTTGCTTAATAGATCCTGTAGGTGTAGAAGTACCAGCTTCATTCCCTCTTCCACGTCCTCTTCCTCGCCCAATCTGAAGAATATTTTCGTCCGCACTACTTTTCTCCGACATCTGAGGTCCCTTAGCATTTCTTTTTATTGGACAATCTCTAATGATGTGTCCAGGTCGGCTATAGTAGTAACACATAACACTCGTGATCCCCAGCATTCTCTAGAATGGAATCTTCCATATTTGTTGCATGTAGAGGCAGATACACTGCTCATCAATCTACCTCTTCCTCCATCTCTTCAATTTATAAGACTTCCAAATCCTCTACTGGAGACACTCCCTGTTGATTGAGAAGGTCGACTTAACCTTTGTCCTCGAAAACTGCTTTGTTAGAAACTAGAACCCCTGAAAGATGATCCTCCATCGGTTCTAAATGAAGAGGAAGGAGTAAACACACCAGCAGTCTTTTTCTTTTTAGCTTCCAATTCATTCCTTTCTAGAATAATTTCCTCAGCTCGGATTACTGTCTCCAATAATTCTCTGTATGTGGGTGGCTTTACCACTATCTTTTCTCGAATCTCTAAATTCAAGCCCCTCTTAAACTTGTTTCTCTTTAGCTCATTCGTAGCTACCTCTTCAGGTGCATACTTTGATAGCCTCACAAATTGGACTTCGTAATCGGCCACCGATAATTCTTCTTGCTTCAAGTTGAAAAATTCAAGTTTTTTTTATCTTTATACACAATCGGCATATATTTATCCATAAATGCTTGCAAGAAATCTACCCAAATGATCATCATTGGCACATTCCTGCTTCCTGGCACTGTATCCCATTAGTGTAAGGCATCTTGTTCAAATAATGATGTCGTATAGCTTACTCTCTTTTCAGTGATACACTCAAACCGGTTGAGCACTCTCTCAGTACTTCTCAACCACTCTTCAGCTACCATAGGATCAGTGGTTCCTGCAAAAACCTTAGAATCCTGCTTCCTTATCGTCTCAAAATTCTCATTAAGGGTACTCTCATTCAGTTTTTGTATCATTTCTCGTATAGCTTGCATAAATTCTTGCATGAAAGGTGGGTAAGGAGCTTGTGGAGGAGGAGGTTGGGATTGGGCTTGCCCAGGTTCACCTAATACCTGCATAGAATATAGCTTATGAATAGACTTAGACGACTCTTTTGGGCCAATAGGAGGTGCTTAGTATTCTTCTATCCTAATACATTCAACACCCATCAACTAGATGTCATATTTAATATATGTATGATATGCTATGTATGTTATGTATGCATCACATTCCAAGTCCCAAGGGAATCTAATCCCTACTCTGATACCACTAAATGTGAGATTTACAACACGTGGCCTTAAATAAACCCAACACGCGTCCAAGAATATATTCCATAATATATGGATACATATAGATTGATGTCATGCACATAAACATTTTTAACCATATATTTAATCGAGTATACAAGCAAGTGAAACAAGTAATGAAATGTACAAGGAAATATTTTTTTTTGGTTGGGTTGCGCCAGAGGACTAGCGGTAGCCAGTCACTGCGCCCGCCAGTGGCTGGTGGCAACCCCTCCCCTACTCTGTCCCAAAACCTGCTTAAACACACCTATTTGCATTGCACACACATAAAACCTCTTGGACAATGCTTCTCACACAAAATTTTACATATGGCACATCTAAATTATATATATAAATTAAACAACTTTATAATTCATATATATGTACATCACAATACATAACTTTGATGCATATTACATAGTGCAATTCTACGCAAACATTTCATATAGCTTAATATTCAAAATATCAATACAAAATGTGTGAAGTGCATGCTAATGAAGATGGAAGTTAGTATCACCAAGCACACCTCGGGCCTCCGGAAGTTACTATCTACTCAAACCTCAATCTCGGACTAACTATAACCTGAAAAATAGTTGCAAAAGGGGTGAGCTTGTGACTCAATAAGCAATTATCAACATAACTATACATATATCACTTCTCAAGAACTAATTAAGTGATATAATAATAATAATCTTATAGACTAAGTTCAAGTATGGACTATAGCCCTAAGTTAAAATACATACCAATCATATTCACAATGCATATACTAATATATACCCAATATAAACATAAGATATACAAACATCAACACAACATATATAAACTTAGATTATTTAATATCACATTAACCATAAATTCATTCATAATACAACATAATTTGGTTTCCGGCCGGAACCACCTTATATGCGCATTTCTCATAAGTGGTCATATACTGAGATGAGACTATCCGCCCGGCTCAATCCCAGTTTCACATCCTCACATCCTCATATATAATTTCTCGGGTAACTATTCACCCGGCTCAACTTACCCATCTCACAAGTCATTTTTCACATGTGACCACTATTGGAACTATCCGCCCGGCTCAGTTCCAGATTTCATAATCAGTGGAGGCTATCCGCCCGGCTTAGCCCCACTATCTCACATATTTCTCACCATCATCGATCAATTCACATGAATATGTACCATTCTCATTCAATAATTATATTCACTTTATACCGCATTCAATTAATCAATTCAACATAATATAACATTCTCATATACAATCACATATCAATTGCCATATCTCACTTCACATCGTGCTCAATCACAATTCAACATTTTCACAAATCTATATGTTAATTCATAACACATCACATAACTGGTTCAATTCATTCATAGCAATTTATTTCGCATATTTAAGAGAATTAATATATATATCATCATATTAATAATTACTTACTCAAGGTGCTTCAACTCCTTTAAAAGAGAAGCTCTCCTATTGATTGGTACAACCTCTATCCTTATCAATGCCTACACACAATTCATACATCAATACCATATAACACCTATGCCACTTGCATTTAAATGCAACTAAGTGCACTGCATGCTCAAGATTCAATGTATCCCAATCTAGTCTACGTAAGTCCAAAAATCATAATAATAAATACTAAAGCTAGCCAAATGAATCTACAATAAATTCCAATTAGACATGGATAGAATTAAATATAGATTTTTAAGTAAAACCAGCCAAAATAGGGTTAATAGCATGAGCACAAAAATGTCAAGCCATTTTAATCCATTTTAACAGCAAAATCAACTCTTTTGCAAAATATAAAGTTGTAGAGGACACTCTGAAGTTTCCAGAGCATCAAACCTTACTCAAATTAGAGCTCTACAACTCTAGATATGGTAAAAGCACTAAGACTGATGCAAAACCAAAACAGAACATGAATTGCAACATCAAAACCAAGCTTCAATAAACTAAATTAAATGCAAAACTTACCAAATTGATGCTCCTAATAGCTAATAAATCTTCTAAAGCTCCCCAAATTGATTGCTAGATGATTAGAGAAAATCAAAATCTCCCCAAAGCCTCTCAATTTTTTCCTCTTCTTCTCTACCAATCAAAATCTCTACACGCTAACTCCACACACACACACATATACACTCATAAATACACCCACCAATTAAAATACACCAAATGCCCCCTTTAAAGTCTCTTAATATTAAATTCCCAATTATACTCATAAATACATATATATCTCTTCAATAAAATAATACTAATTTTATAATTAAATACTAATAAATATCACCACCAATCTCTACACACCCCTAATGAGTTGGGACAATTACACAAAACTTCACAACTTTCTATTATGATAAATTATTCTAAACTTATCTTACAAAAAGGTCTTTCACTACCTATATGTACATGCCAATTAAAAATTAATGCATGAACAATGCATCTAAAAAAATAGGTGTTACAATTCTCCCCTCTTTATAAAAATTTCATCCTAGAAATTTAATTACTCGCCACTATTCAGGAATAAGTGTGGGTATTTCTGTCTCATCTGTTCTTTTACCTTCTAAGTAGCTTCTCTAGAAGAATGATAACTCCACTTAACCTTCACTATCGGTATTTTCTTATTTCTTAATTGCTTCACCTTCCGATCCAAAATTTCCACTAGTTCTTTAATATAAGTCAGTGCCTCTGAAATTTTTATCTCCGGCTCTTGTACAATATAATTTCGATCAGATCGATACCTCCGTAGCATGGATACATGAAATAGATTATGGATAGAAAATAATTCTGCTGGTAGTGCTAATCTGTATACTAGTGGTCTAATTTTATCTGTAATTTTATAAGGTTCAATGTACCTCGGGCTTAATTTTCCTTATCTACCAAACCTCAAAACCCCTATCCATGGTGATACCTTTAAAAAAACCTTCTCTCCTACTTGATATCCCATTTCTCTTCGATATTGGTCCACGTAACTTTTTTGTCGATCTTGCACCGCTTTGAGACTTTTCTTTACTACGTGTATTTTGTCCACTGTTTCTTAAATCAACTCCAGCCCTTCCAGTTATCTCAATCCCTCCACATCCCAATACACAGGACTTTGACATTTTCTTCCATATAAAGCCTCGTATGGAGCCATCCCAATACTGGAATGATAACCGTTGTCGTATGCAAACTCGATCAATGGTAGATGATCATCCCAATTTCCTTTAAACTCAAGCACACAAGCTCACATCATGTCTTTTAGTGTATATATTGTCCTCTCTGATTGTCCATTTGTCTGTGGATGAAAAGCCGTGCTAAAATGCAATTTCATTCCTAAGGCCTGTTGTAAACTTTTTCAAAAATGAGAAGTAAATCTAGGATCTCTGTCAGACATAATTGACAAAAGAACTCCGTGCAATCTCATAATTTCTGAAACATATAAAAAAGCTAACTTATTCTAGACCAGTCACTCGTTTGAACCGGTAAGAAATGAGCTGATTTTGTCAATCTATCTACTATTACCCATACGACATCATATTTTCGAAAGGTTCGTGGTATCGCCATAACAAAATCCATTATAATCTTCTCCCACTTCCATTCGGGAATCTTTAAAGGTTGTAACTTTTCGGCAGGTGCTTGATGTTCAGCTTTAACTTACTGACAAGTTAAACATCTTGTAACAAACTCTGCTACATCTTTTCTCATTGTTGGCCACCAATAGTAAGGCTTCAAGTTTCGGTACGTCTTGGTGCTACCCAGATGCATTGCATAAGGAGCAGAATGAGCTTCATCCATGATTTATCTCCTTAGCTCTCTAGTGTTCGGTACACACATATGACCTTCCATTATTAATACACCATCTTCTGCGACTGTAAATTGAGAATTGGTTCTAGCTTCTACTTTTTCTTTCATCTTCTTCAAATATAAGTCTTCCATTTGAACACTTTAGATTTGATCTCTCAATGATGGTCTAACATGTAAAGTAGCCAATAAATGTCCTCTCTCAATTTCAAGGATAGCATTCATTGCCTGCAAAACCACTAGATTACTCATACCATAACAAGTCATTCTAGTAGAGCATTCTACTATTTTTTTGCTCAACATGTTTGCTACCACATTTGCTTTCTCCGGGTGATACTTGATGGTATAATTATAATCTTTCAATAGTTCTATCCATCTTTGTTATCTCAAGTTTAGTTCTTTCTAAGTAGGGATATATTTTAAAGTTTTATGGTCTATAAAAATAGAAAATGTCTCCCCGTAGAGATAATGTTGCTAAGTCTTTAGTGCATGTACAGTTACGGCCATTTCTAAATCATGCATCGGATAGTTCATCTCATATAGTCTCAATTGCCTATATGCATAGGCTATCACCCTTTCGGTTTGCATGAGCATACATCTTAATCCTTGCCTTAAAGCATCAGTATACACCACATAATCACCACTTCCGGTTTGTAAGGCAAGTACAAGAGTAGTAGTGAGGGCTTCTTTTAAACTCTTAAAACTACGCTGGCATTTTTCATTCCATTAAAAAGGAGCATTATTTTTCAATAAAGCAGTCAAAGGTCTTGCAACTATGGAGAAATCTTTTACAAATATTTTGTAATACCCAGCTAACCTCAAGAAACTTTGAATTTTTATCACAGTTTTAGGCGGTTCCCACTCTCGGATAGCCTTAATCTTCGATGGATCAGGCTTTACTCATTCTCTAGACATAATATGCCCAAGAAATGTTATTTCTTCCATCCAAAACTTGCATTTACTAAATTTATCATACAACTATTTCTCCCGTAAAATCTGTAAAGCTACTCGAAGATGCTTTTTATATTCTTCCTGACTTAAAGAGTAGATAAGTATGTCATCAATAAAAATAATTATAAACTGGTACAAATACATCTAAAATGTTTTGTTCATTAATGACATGAAAGCTACTGGTGCATTGGTCAATCCAAAAGGCATCACAAGGAATTCAAAAGGTCCATATCTAGTTCTGAATGCAGTTTTGGGAATAGAAAATTCCGCTACTCTAAGTTGCCAGTAGTTGGATCTCAAATCAATCTTTGAAAATACAGAAGCATCCTTTAACTAATCCAGCAAATCATCAATTCTAGGTAAGGGATATTTATTCTTCACTGTTATTCTGTTCAATTGCCTATAATCAATGTATAATCTCATACTCCCATCTTTCTTCTTCACAAATAATACCGATGCTCCCCACGGTTAAATACTTGGTCTAACAAAACCTTTTTTTAACAGCTCTTCTAATTGCTTCTTCAATTCCTTAAGCTCTAATAGTGCCATCCGATATGGTGCAATTGATATTAGCGCTGGTCCCGGTATGATCTCAATTTCAAAATCCACTTCTCTATGTGGTAGCAATCCCGGTAACTCATCTAAAAATACATCTGAGAATTCTTTAATAACAGGCACATCCATCACTCCCATACTAACCTTCAATGTATCAATGATGTTGGCTAAATAGGATTTACACCCATCTCTAATTAGTTGAAAAGCCATAGTAGCAAAAATCAAACATGCAGGGATGGTTTTTCTCTCCCCATTAACACTAAATTTTCTTGCCCTACAGTCTCAATGGTCACTTCTTTGGTATAACAGTTCACAATGGTATGATTCTTGGATAGCCAATTCATTCCCAGTATAACATCAAACTCTTCTAAATTGATCCACTAAGTCATCATGGAAAATCCTACCCTCTATTTCTATAGGACATGCTCTAACCACCAGATTGACAATTATTGTACCCTCAGCAGGCATGGACACACACATATTATATCCTAAAGATTCAATAGTGCTATGACTCTTCAATACAAACTCATAGTATAAAAAAAAGCATATAGAACCAGGGTATATTAAAACATATATAGCATGACCAAGGAACGTAAATGTACCAGTAACAACATCTGGTGTAGCTGGAGCTTCTTGTCTCGTGATGGCATACACCCTTACTTGACTTTGAACTTGCCCAATGGATCCCGTAGGTGTAGAAGTACCAGCTTCATTCCCTCTTCCACGTCCTCTTCCTCGACCAATCTAAAGAGTATTTTTGCCCGCACTATTTTACCCCGACATCTGAGGTCCCTCAGCATTTCTTCTCACTGGACAATCTGTGATGATGTGTCCAGGTCAGCTATAGTAGTAACACACAACACTCGTGATCCCCAGCATTCTCCAGAATAGAATCTTCCACATTTATTGTATGTAGAGGCAGATACACTGCTCATCGATCTACCTCTTCCTCCATCTCTTTGATTTACAGGTCTTCTAAATCCTCTACTGGAGACACTCCTCATTGATTGAGGAGGTCGACTTGACCCTTATCCTCGAAAACTACTTTATTGGAAATTAGAACCCCTGAAAGATGATCCTCCACTAGTTCTAAATGAAGAGGACGGAGTAAACACACCAGTAGTCTTTTTCTTTTTAGTTTCCAATTCATTCCTTTCTAGAATAATTTCCTCAGCTTGGATTACTGTCTCCAATAATTCTCTGTATGTGGGTGGCTTTACCACTATCTTTTCTCGAATCTCTAAATTCAAGCCCCTTTCAAACTTATGTCCCTTTAGCTCATTTGTAGCTACCTCTTCAGGTGCATACTTTAATAGCCTCATGAATTGGACTTCGTAATCGGCCACCGATAATTCTTCTTGAGAAATCGGCCACTGAGAAATTTAATCCTTTTCTTATCTTTGTACACAGTCGGTATATATTTGTCCGTAAATGCTTATAAGAAATCTGCCCAAATGATCATCATTGGCACATTTCTACTTCTCGACACTGTATCCCACCAATCTAGGGCATCTTGTTCAAACAATGATGCCACATAGCTTACTCTCTTTTCAGTGGTACACTCAAACCAGTCGAGCACTCTCTCAGTACTTCTCAACCACTTTTCAGCTACCATAGGATCAGTGGTTCCTGCAAAAACCTTAGCACCCTGCTTCCTTATCTTCTCAAAATTCTCATCAAGGGTACTCTCATTCGGTTTTTGTGTCATTTCTCATATAGCTTGCATAAATTCTTGTATGAAAGGTAAGTAAGGAGCTTATGGAGGAGGAGATTGGGATTGGGCTTGCTCAGGTTCACCTAATACATGCATAGGATCTAGCCTATAAATAGACTCAGATGACTCTTTCAGGCCAATAGGAGGTGCTTGGCGTTCTTCCATCCTAATACATTCAACACCCATCAACTAAATATCATCTTTAATGTATGTATAATATTCTATATATGTTATGTATGCATCACATTTCAAGTCCCAAGGGAATCTAATCCCTGCTCTAATACCACTAAATATGAGACCCATAACACGTGGCCTCAAATAAACCCAACACTCATCTAAGACTATATTCCATAATATATGGATATATATAGATTGATGTCATTCACATAAACATTTTTAACCATACATTTAATCGAGTATACAAGTAAGTGAAACAAGTAATGAAATGTACAAAGAAATTTTTTTTTTGGTTGGGCTGCGCCAGGGGACTAGCGATAGCCAGTCATTGGCACTCGCCAGTGGCTGGAGGCAGCTAGGGGGATTGGCACTTGCCAGTCACTGGCACCCGCCAGTGGCTGGTGGCAACCCCTCCCTTTTTCTATCCTAAAACTTATTTAAACACACATAAAACCTCTTGGACAATGCTTCTCATAAAAAATTTCACTTATGGCACATCTAAATTATATATATAAATTAAACAACTTTATAATTCATACATATGTACATCACAATACATAACTTTGATGCACATTACATAGTGTAATTCTACATAAACATTTTATATAGTTCACTGTTCAAAATATCAATACAAAATGTATGAAGTGCATGCTAATGAAGATGGAAGTTAGTATCACCAAGCACACCTCGGGCCTCCGAAAGTCACTATCTACTCAAACCTCAAGCTCGGACTAACTATTTCCTAAAAAATAGTTGTAAAGGGGGTGAGCTTGCGACTCAATAAGTGATTATTAACATAACTATACATATATCACTTCTCAAGAACTAATTAAGTGATATAATAATAATAATCTTATAGATTAAGTTCAAGTATGAACTATAGCCCTAATTCAAAATGCATACCAATTATATTCACAATGCATATACTAACACATACCCAACATAAACATAACATATACCAACATCAACACAATATATACAAACTTAGATTATTTAATATCACATTATCCAAAAATTCATTCATCACATAACGTAATTTGGTTTTCGGCCGGAACCACCTCACATGCGCATTTCTCACAAGTGCCCACATACTGAGACTATCCACCCATCTCAGTCCTAGTCTCCCATCCTCACATCCTCACATATAATTTCTCGGGCAGCTATTTGCCTGGCTCAGCTTACCCATCTCACAAGTCATCTTTTCACATGTGACCACTACTGAAACTATTCACCCGACTCAGTTCTAGATTTCACAATCAGTGGAGGCTATTCGCCTTGCTCAGCCCTACTATCTCATATATTTCTCACCATCATCGATTAATTCATATGAATATGTACCATTCTCATTCAATAATCATATTCACTTCACACCTTATTCAATCAATCAATTTAACATAATATAAGATTCTCATCTATAATCACATATCAATGGCCATATCTCACTTCACATCATGCTCAATCATAATTCAACATTTTCACAAATCATATGTTGATTTATAACACATCACATAACTGGTTAAATTCATTCATAGCAATTTATTTCGCATATTCAAGAGAATTAATATATATATCATCATATTGATAATTACTTACTCAAGGTGCTTCAACTCCTTCAAAAGAGAAGCTCTCCTATTAATTGGTACCACCTCTATCCTTATCAATGCCTACACACAATTCATACACCAATATCATATAATAACCATGCCACTTGCATTCAAATGCAACTAAGTGCACTACATGCTCAAGATTCAATATGTTCCAATCTAGCCTACATAAGTCCAAAAATCATAAAATTTATACTAAAGCTATCCAAATGAGCCTACAATAAATTCCAATTAGAATTTCTTGATTTGAACATGGATTGAATTAAATATATATTTTTAAGTAAAACCGGCCAAAATAGGCTTGACAATATGAGCAAGAAAATGTCAAGCTATGCCAATTAGTCTTAATAACAAAATCATCTCTGGCTCAAAACATAAAAGTTATAGAGGATACTCTGAAGTTTTCAAAGCATCAAATCTTGCTCAAATTAGAGCTCTATAACTCTAGATATGGTCAAAATACTAAGACTGATGCAAAACTAAAATAGAACATGAATTTTAACATCAAAACCTAGCTTCAATAAACTAAATTAAATACAAGACTTGCCAAATTGATGCTCTCAATAGCTAATAGATCTTCTAAAACTCCCCAAATTAGATGATTAGAGAAAATTAAAATCTCCCCAAAGCCTCTCAATTTTTTCCTCTTTTTCTCTACCTCTCAAAATCTCTATACCCTAACTCTACACACATACACATATACACTCATAAATACACCCACTAATTAAAATGCACCAAATGCCCCATCCAAAGTCTCTTAATATTAAATGCTCAACTATACTCATAAATACATATATATCTCTTCAATAAAATAATACTAATTTTCTTAATTAAATACTAACAAATATCACCACCAATCTCTACACACCCCTAATGAGTTGAGACAATTACACAGACTCCACAACTTCCTATTATGACAAATCATTCCTAACTTATCTTACAAAAAGGACCCTCACTACCCATATGCATATGCCAATAAAAAATTAATGCATGAACAATGCATTTAAAAATGTGGATGTTACACTTGCATCACACATGAACCACATATAGCCTAAAGATCATATCACATGGAAAATATATAGCTAAACATGCATCAAGGACAATATAATACATCAACAAACAACCAAGTCATGCATTCATAACACAAGACCTAGCAACTAAGGGTTTAGTAGCACTCACAAAACTTTAAGTTGGTAGCTCGCTTGATAAGTTTTGGTTGATGTTAATCTACAAGTTCCAAGCTCCCTAAATATGAAGCCTCTAGCTTAAAACACATAAATTGCACAAGGAAAATTTTCAAGGATGGTGAAGCTCTACCTACAAGACTCTCTTCTTTGACCCAAGAGCTTGTTAGAGCCACTTCAAACTTAAATGTATGGAATAAGGATGCAACCTCCAATAGATCATGGATATGGTCTTGTACAACTCTTATACATCAATGGCCTTAACTTGAAAGCACACAAGTCTTGTGTATATTTGAATTCTCTACACTTGAAGAAGAAGAAGGAAGAAGACACTCTCAATCCTTTTCTCTCTTTTGTAAGAATATCAAATTTGCTCTCAAATATGCATTAGCATAAGTTGGTTGGTTGTCTCTACACTCTCCACTAACTATTAATAAAAATCAATTTGATAAATTGCTTGAGTATCTCATACTCAAGCCACATGCATTCCATATCTTGAGTGTTTCACACTCAAGTCACATGCATTACTATAGCTTGAGTGTCTCACACTCAAGCTACATGCATTTGATAGATTGAGTATCTCATACTCAATCTATATGTATGGCTTTGCTTTATAAGTTAGTAGGTGTTATTTGGTTACATGGATAACCTTAGCCTTGATATCATTAACACTTAATGGATATGGACTAAGGTTATGGGCATATGGGCTTCTCCATACTTAAAGAAGGCCTACTACATAGCAAACTAGATAACTTATGGGCTTATTTAAACTCTTTAAATAAAGCCCCATCCTAAGTCCATTTCAAGTCCATCTATATCAATCTATATGGTCCATCTCATGGCCCACATGTGAATGCTTTTGGAGATAAATATTAATCTAGTCCATGAACTTAATATCATATATTAAGTCCAAATTAATATTTATTTAATT
>CATIWO010632198.1:0-12258 GCA_949673435.1 Macaranga tanarius
GTTGGGAGGGAGAACGAAGCCTTCCTTATAAGGGGGTGGATACCTTCCCACTATGACGCGTTTTAAACCCGTGAGGGCCCTTGCTGGGTGTCTTGTGGCCAAAGCGGACAATATCATAGGCGGGTTGGCTGGGGCTGTTACAGTAGATATAGTATTTTTGTTGTTGTGGATAGGTTTAGTAAGATGGCTCACTTTATACCATGTCATAAATGTGATGATGCTGTTCATATTGCTGACTTGTTTCTTAGGGAAGTTGAACGTTTGCATGGAGTACCTAAGACCATTATTAGTGATAGAGATGTTAAATTTTTAAGTAACATTTGGACCTTGACCTTATAATTGGGCCTTGTGGCATGCTTAATGGATCCTTAGCTTTATCTTTGGTTTCCTTGTTGTCCTCTCTATCAAGGCCATCCAAGCTATCACCAATGCAAACACCATTACCATGTTTAAGCTTAGCCACATCTATATTATTCCCTCCTTCTTTAGGATGATTCAAGCTCATCATCTACATCAAAAGGACTCAAATCAGCAACATTAAATGTACCACTCACATTATACTTACCTTTCAAATTGATCTTGTAGGCATTGTCATTAATCCTCTTAAGAACTTGAAAAGGACCATCACCCCTTGGACTTAGGTTAGACTTTCTTTGATTTGGTAATCTTTCCTTTTGAAAATTAACCCAAACCCAATCACCAGGTTGTTAACCGTTTCGGCCACTTTTGCATTTTTCTTCTCAATTCTCTACTTAACATGCTTGTGTAGCTTTTTAACCAAATCTTCCTTAGAAGAACCATCAACACTAACAAGCTTGTTAAGAGGTAAAGGAATTAAATCAGTAAGACTTAAGGGATTAAAACCATATACAACCTCAAATGGTGAAGTGCGTGTAGTGCTATAAATAGCCCTATTGTATCCAAATTAAACATATGGTAACAAATCCTCCTAAGATTTTAAATTCCTAGAAATTAAAGCACAAGGCAATTGAACTAAAGTCTTATTCACAACTTCAGTTTGTCCATCTGTTTGTGGATGGCAAGTAGTAGAAAAGAGCAATTTAGTTCCTAACATACCCCATAACACATGCCAAAACTGACTCAAAAATTTAACATCTCTATCACTAACAATGGTCCTCTATGCAAACATACAACTTTCCTAAGAAACAAGTCAGCAGTATGAACAACATCATCATTTTTATGACATGGTATAAAGTGAGCCATCTTACTAAACCTATCCATAACAACAAATATACTATCTCTACCTTTCCTAGATCTAGGCAAAGCAAGCACAAAGTCCATAGACAAATCTGTCCAAGGAACATCAGGAATAGGTAAAGGTGTATATAACCTATGGGTTTGTAATTTAGACTTAGCCTTCAAACACATTATGCATTGACCATAAACTTTATTCATATCTCATTTCATGCATGGCCAATAAAAATGCTCAATCAGAATATCATAAGTCATTTGCACCCAAAAATGACCTATTAAACCGCCCCCATGTGCCTCCTTAACTAAAATAACCCTCAAAGAACAATTTGGAACACATAGGCGGTTTTTCTTAAAAAGAAAACCCTCAAACACATAAAAGTTATTAAAAACAGCCCCATTAGTACAAGATGTAAACACATTGCCAAAATCATGATCGCTCACATACAACTCTTTTATGAACTCAAAGCCCAACAATTTACAATCAATAGTAGTAAATAAAGCATACCTTTGAGATAGTGCATCAGCAACCATATTTTCCTTACCTTTCTTGTACTTAATCACATATGAAAATGTCAATGAACTCCATCCACTTGGCATGTCTTCGGTTTAGCTTGTCTTGCCCCTTGAGATGCTTCAAACTCTCATGATCTTTATCTGTGACAAATTCCTTGATAAGTGGTTTATGCATTCAATAAGAATTTTAGAATTCAAGAAAATATGCCAAGGAAACAATGATAATTTTATTCAACTCTAATCTCATTAAAATAGCCCCAAAGGTTGGTGTTTTATAATACTCTAACACCATAAAACCCTAATAATAATAAAGGAAACTAAAGTTATTACTAACTATTATAGTTAGCCACCAATATAAAGCATAATAGTTAATTACCATAGTTCTGAACTAAAGAAGAGAATTCAACCCATATACTAGCCCACATTAGTCTTCATGTATTTAGGCTAGCAAAACATTTACCAATCTTGCATATAGACAATTAAGGCCTCTTCGAGCTTCTTGGACCTTGACCTTGTAATTGGGCCTTGTGGCATGCTTAATGGATCGTTAGCTTTATCTTTGGTTTCCTTATTGTCCTCTCTATCAAGCCCATCCAAACTATTACCAATGCAAATGCCATTACCATCTTTAAGCTTGGCCATGTCCATATCAGTATCTATTTATGTACAGGAAAGGAATGTCGGCCTTCTAAAAGGTGATGGCAACTTGGTACAGGAACATGCATGGTTTGAGGAGCTTTCGAATACTATACATACACACATCTTAGGTTCTAGTTTTGAGCAGTTCCCACGAGGGTCACTAGACGGACAATTTAGTATCCTTGAGAGCTTTACTGGAGAGGTGGCAGAATAACACCCACACTTTTTACTTCATGTTTGGTGAGTTAACTCTCGACCCAATGGACTTCCACCTGATCACGGAGCTACCTTTCACTAATACACTAGTCTTATTCGATGCTTGCTTGTATATGCCTCACCTAGATAGTGAGGCTAACATATATATCAGCTAGCTTCTTAATCATCCCTTTGCTTCTATAGGCTTTGAGGGTAGTAGTTGCATTCGCTACTCAAAGTTATATGCTACTTGCCATGGTTTAATACCTTAGGTCATCATGGAGGTTGACCAATTGGCCAGATGCTTCTTGCTCTTTCTGCTTGCTTCCACCCTTTTCTATAAAACTAAGAGCACAATTGATCTATTCATTCTACTAGCTCTAAGGGATCTCAATGCTATTAGCATTTATAGTTGGGGCTCACACACTTTTGCGACTATATGGATGAGGTGTGCAGAAGAGGCGCCCATTTGAGTGGCTTTTGGAGAGCTTTAGATGTATATGGTTTTGTTTGGTTTATTTGGTTGTGTGGATTATTATTTTAGTCTGAATTTTTTAGCTTTTTATGTTTATTTTGGCAGATATAGGCATATGAGGATGGTACCTTCCCCACCCCTCAGATGGGTCACGATGAGGATGATGCCCCCGGTAATCCTTATAGAGTATGGTACTTGAGTGCTTGTTCTAGTACCTCTAAGGACTTAAGGACGCATAGAAACTGCCTTAACAACTTCACATTTTATCAGATAATCATCTGCCATAAAGAAAATGAAAAGAAGTTAGTAAATTATTTATTTATATTAACATTGTTACCTTTTGGTTGTAGCTGCAACTTAAGCCATTTAGGGTGGTCTTTGAGGACTATGGGCTTGTAATGTCCTGAGGATAAAGTGAATGCTATTTGAGGGTCCTTTTTGCAAGAGCTGGTACTTGGGTAAGTACATTTAGCAATGGCTGTTGGGACCTCTTGCTCGTAGAGTACTGAACTTGCCACCTTCCTCTATGGCTGCTACAAAGGGTATTTCTGCTAGGGATTTGAAGTGCTTCTAGATTGCTTTTCCTTGTGACATGTTCATGGAGCCTTTTGAGGAGGGAGACTATATTCACTTTATTCGAGCACGACTTTATAAGGATATTCCAGATGATCTATAACCTTGTGTTCTTGCATCTAGTCCTTCTATTCTTATTGCTCCTACCACCACTACTTATGAGATAACATCTTTCTTATTATTTGTTATTTTGCTTTTCTTTATTGGTTTCTTGACTCTAACTTTACTTGCTATCAATAGGCTCATAAGAGAAGTAGGGGTGAGTCCAGTACTGCTTCTGAGTACACTTTATATCGCCATAGTATTGATGTAACACCTAGGGACTTGGCCAGAGAGGTGAACTTAGAGTTCCCCATTATTGATTTTGAGAATAAGACTGAGATTTTTGAGGAGCTGGCCATTTCAGAGAATCAGCCTATCCGCTACGAGCCAGCTGGCACTACTCATGTATGTAATTCTAAAATTTCATTTTGAAATTTATTGTTACTATGTTCAAAATAAATAATAAAAACAAAAATAATGTTAAGTATGAAATGCCAAATAATAATGCAGGTCAAGAGATCTACTGTGGATTGCTTGATGTGGGGTGTTTACATCCTAAAGAACCTCGAATCCAGGATCAACAAAAAGACATTGGTAAGTATTTAATCTAAAAGTATGCATGTATGAACGTATGTTATGCTAATGTAAGCAACTAATGCAAATTTTCCGATTATGACTCTTTTGCATGATGTTATGTCCAAGCTACGCAAGGCAAAAGAGCATGAGGCTGAATATAAGAGGCAGATTTGTGAGCCGGAGAGACAGCTTGGTAGGAGCCGCAATACCTACTACTTTAATACACCACTTATTTTACTACCCTTCTTCAATCACTCTCCCTTTTAGATGGCTTTATCACATATACTTTTGTAACTTTAGTACTGCATGCTTGTGTACTACTTGTAGATTTGTGACTTTTGCTTGATATCTTGCTTACATTAGCTCTGAGGACTTAATATTCGTGCAATGAAAAACTTAAAATATTATTTAAAGTAACATGCTTAAGTTAACTTCCTATATAATTTAAGAAAAATGAATGCTTTTCAAAAGATTTAATAACAAAACCATGAACTAAATTTAAAAATTTGAATAGAAAAGGGTAATTTACAAAGAGTAAGGATTTTTCACAAGAAAATTAGGGGTATAATATGCACAAAAGAATTAAAACTGGATACACGGGAATTTAAAAATTATCCAATTTAAACCAAAAATTTTATTTTTGCCAATTTAGCCCTTCATAGAGATATGGATATGGATAGGATTAATATATCTCCAACTCATCATACAATCTTTATAAAGTATGCACTCGTACGCATCTAGCATCATGATCCCCACAAAAGGCAACACTTGTTAATAAGGAAGTACCAAGATTCATAATATATTAACACATGTATAAATACTTATCTCATGGTCCCCACATTAGTACACTTAGTCACTAAGTTTTGACCATTAGTCGAAGGATGTATATCTCTTCATTTTCCAGTTATAAACATTCTCTACAATTGCCTCTTTGCATTCTGTACACTTGGTTCACAAAAATGAGCATAAAAAACACAAAAATCCTAGTTCAAAATTTTGTCAATTCTCTAACTTATGATGATTAGATGCTTGTTAGGAGATACAATCTTCATAACCTCAAGAATTTCATGAACATTAGGCTTGACTATAGCTTCCTCTATAGTGCTCTTTCCTTTTGGGATCCAAATCTCTATGTTTTTTACTTTAAAGAAATGGATATATGCCCTCTTTTTAAAGAGTTCTCAGCCATTCTTAGTGTGAAGATAAACAAGCATGATGATCTGGCTATTTCGGATATCAATAGATTGATTTCTCATGACATACGGGATCTTTTCGGTGTGAGCAAGAATGATATGAATGGTTACCTTGCTTCTTATAGCTACATCTCCTTTGAGGGTTTGATTCACCACCTAATAAGCAAGCCTAGTTCTTGCCATCATATTCCCATCATTGGAAGAATCATACTTGGCTACTATCTCCTTGAAACTAATAAGAGCACTCTAAGGCTCATAGATAGGAGGGTTTTATCTATTTTGAACCAAATTTATGTTAAGGTAAGCCCTACAAATTTATGTTAAGGTAAGCCCTACACCAAAATTGGTTACTCTAGCGGTTATTACAGAGACTTTGAATGGTTTAGATAAGTTGAAAAGGGATAGGAATGATCGATTTAGTGGAAGTGTGGTTTTATTGCAGGTAAGGGTTGTTTTTAGTGAATTAGAGATGAATGGTTGGTCTCAGGACTTAGACAGCTGGTTTTTAACCCTAAATATCCAATCTAAAAGTGTGTTATAAAGTCGAATAGCTGATTTTAGGCCCTCGATGGCTATTTTCAAAAGAATAGTCGGCTGTTGTTTACATACTGAGGGTATTTTTATGTTTATGTTTTATAGGTTTGGCACATGGAGAAGCTAAAGGTGGTGTTACCCCCTGAATTCCTAGCAAATTATGGTCCAAGTTACTTCATAAGAAGAGGGATTATGGTTAGGTTTGGCAAGAAAAAAATGGGTGGCTTGGATGTATGGTGTGGGTGAGTTGGATATGCAATGGACTAGCGCTTGGTGGAACTTATCAGATGTTAGCATGAAGACTCTTAATTCCTATATTGCTCTTATTGGTTTAAAGGATACTTCCTTCTATCACACTATGAGAATTGCAAGGCAATTTGGCATAAGAAAATATCCAATATGTATGCTTCATCACCCAAATGTTAGTGGACTCACTAATTGCTTCGTTAAAGTGCTTGCAAGAGTTTGGCACTTGAATACTATATCCTACCATATCTATAGAAACCAAGACCTCACTATCTCTCAAGAGTACACAGAATGATTGAAAAGTCATGATGAAGCAAGTGGAAGTAGAGAGTGTAGTTCAAAGAATTAGGTTTAGGTTTAGAGCTTCCTAGCTCTTATTTAGGTGTGGTATGTTTCAAAGCTTGTAATGAATGTGTTTAGAAGAAAAGTTTTAAGGTTATATGTATGTCTAGGAAGTAAGAAAGAAAGAAATTTTTAGCTATATCACTTAGGGTCATATTTGAAAGTAACAAAGCAAGTTGTAGTAGGATGTATGTATGGTTGAGGTATGGCTTTTGTCCATGCCTAACCTTTTATTATGCTTTTATGAAATGAATGAAATATGTGTTTTAAGAATCAAAGAATCCAAAAACTATGGTATACAAAGAGAAAGGAAATGCTTAAAAGGAATATAATTTGAAAAATGTAATGAATAAAAGAAATGAACTTTTTAAAATTATATTCATTGTTTGAAAACAAACATCATGATTTAATTTACATATTTTAATTGTTAAACTAACGGTAAGTATGCATACACCTAAGCATAACAAGCTTAAAGCTATTGCTACAAACCGTAAAAGAGATAAATGATATATATTTACTTAAAGATCAATTAAATTAGCAAAAGGAATTTTTAATGATATTAGCTAGCCTTTTTAAATTTTCAAACTAACATAACTCTCAAAATCCCATACTTTTGCCTAAGCTGCCCTTTTTAGGTTTTTAACTTAACATGAACTTTTACTTTTATTTTATTTTTCCTTAACTTTTTCCTAAGCCGCCCTTTTTGGGTTTTTAGTATAGCGGGAACCTCTAATGTATGCATAAGCTGCCCTTTACAGGTTTCTGACTTATAGTGGGGATTTTATTTTTCATTTTCTTTTTATATAGTACTTGACTTAGAGACTAGATGAAGTATTTCTTCAGCATATCCAAGTTCATAGGCTCTGAAATCTCATTACCATCCATGTCTGATAACTTAATTATGCCTTTTGGTAAGATCGTTTTAACCAAATACGGACCATCCTCCATCCTATAAATTAATAGGTATGGTGTAGCACCCGTAGTAGTTCTAGCTGTCATTCTGTAACCCCATAAAGCATATAGAAGTTATTTTGCCCAATCTTTATAAGTTTTAACCATATTGCTAAGAATATGCTTTACACTTTTATTGGTTGTTTCCACTACTCCATTAGCTTGTGGACGATATGGTGATGACTTATGATGCCCTATCTTATATTTTTACATCCTCAGCCTAAAATTGCACCCTATTATCTGTGACTATATGATATAGAACCCTATATATGCAAATTAAATTTTTTTCAATGAACTAAGCCATCTATTTTGCTCTTAACTTCTTAAAAGATTCTGCTTCGACCCATTTTGAAAAATAATCAACTGCCGTAACTATGAATTCATGCCTATTAGATGCTAGCGGTATTATTTTTCACATAATGTCTATCCCCCAAGCAGAGAAAGGCCATGGAGGAGTCAATTTTTGAAGCATTGATGGTGGAATATGAGAAAGATTACCATATATTTGACATTTTTAATAATTTCTCACAAATTGAATACAATCATGCTCTACTGTCAACCAGTAATAACCCTACCTCATAATCTTCTTTGCTGACTCTTTTCCATTCATGTGTAGACCAGACACTCCTGCATGAACATTTTGCATAATCTGATCTACTCCTATTTTTGATACACATATGAGATGTAAAGCTTTATCATGCTTGTATAGAACACCATGAAAAATGAAGAACCTTCTAGCCAAAGATCTCATTAATGCTCTATCTTTTTTGTCTGCATTCTCTGAGAATTCTCTATGTTCCATCCACCTGAGAATATTATGATACCATGCTTCCTTTACTACTTGGACAAGGAGAACTCATACCACCTCGAAGCATGAAATTCTTATCTTCATTGGAACTATTGGTTTAACCAACACTCCTTCTAGGTTATTCCAAACAGAGGCTAAAGTAGCCAAAGAATCAGCCACTTGATTATCTTTTCTAGGTAAGTGAATAAACTTAAACTCATCGCAGTATTTCTTAAGGCTTTTGATATACTCCAAATAAGGTTAAAAAATTTTCCTCTCTAACTTCCCACCAGTTTTAAATATCCTAATATATTTGCTTTTCTGATTCCTATAGCTTTGATGCTTCAAGATCATATACACAAGCTTCATATTCTGAAATGTTGTTAGTCACTTCAAAATCTAGCCTTTTCACAATCAGAATCCAATCTCCCATAGGTGAAATCAAGATAACTCTAATACATGCACCTTTATGATTCATTGCTCCATTAAAGTACATTTTCCAACCTTGTGTCTTAATTAACCTAATTTTTTCATCTGGGAATGAAATATCAATATCTTGTTCATTATTTATCAGCTGTTGGGTCAGGAATTCAATAACTGCTTTGCCTTTAATCACTTTTTTATTTATATACTCAATATCAAATTCGGACAACAAAATTAACCATCCACCTAATTTGCAAATCAAAGAAGGAGTTGAATACAGATATTTCAAAGGATTTATTCTGGAAATTACTTGAACCCTATAAGACTAAAAAATGACAAAATTTCCAAGTTGCCCATACTACTGCTAAACAAGTTTTCTCAATGATCTTGTATTTCTCTTCATATGGCAGTAACTTTTTGATTAAGTAGTAGATTGCAAACTCTGCACCGTTATCATCTGCTTGACTCAACATTTCCCTCACACTACTAGAAAAATCGAATTTAGCGATGAAAAAATCTGTCGCTAAATCTATTAATTCCGTCGGTAATCCTTATTACCAACGGACACCAGTCCGTCGGTAAAATCCTCATCGGTAATTATTACTGATAGATTTTAATTATTCGTCGGTAAATTAACGATGGAAATTCTATTAATATTTTTTAATTTTCCGTCAGTAAATAGGTCAGTCGTCCAGCAAATTAGTCGGATATTACCGATGGAATAATTTATGTCTCTAATTAGCGACAGATTTTTCCGTCGTTAATTCGTCGGTAATTTTTTAATAAATACCGACAGCTATTCCGTCGCTAATTAGTGATAGAATAGTTTTCGTTGGTAATTTTAGCACAATGTTTTTTGGTAATAGGTCTATAATTATTTATTAAATTTTTTATATAATTGTAGTTGTTGTAAATTGTATAAGCATTCATTATAATTTATATAGAAATGAAATAATTGTATTAAACATGTGAACCGCTCGCATAGTAATTCGACATAGTAATTTAAATAGAAATTAAATAATAGAAATGCTAATAAAGTTATAATATATGAAAAAATATATAATTTATCAATAATTTCAAACATGTGTTACATGAACAGTATCAAAACCTATTGGTCCACTAAATCTGTGGTATGATCTATACCAAGATCACCCTCAGCATCTGAAGGAGTTGTGTATAAAGCTGGAGAAGGAGATGAGTGTGGAGGTATAGGAGGTCGCATACCAGAACTATGTGCCCACCTCGTCAAAGTCTCTAACTCTCACCAAAATTCGTGAACTTACTGATCATACTCACAGCGAAGCTCAGAGCACTGCTGATCATACTCACCATGAAGCTCAGATCAAACAGCGTCTAATCTACTCTGCACAGACCTCTCAACCATATCATCAAAAGCAGCCTGAGAAGGAAACAACTCCTGCATCGAGGATGTCGCACTGGTAGTACGGGAACTGCTCGCATAGTAAGTCGACACTGAAGATCCAATACCGTACACTCGCTGTTTTTGTTTTCCTTTAGCTGCTTGAAGGAAAATCTAGTTCTCATTAACTTCAGCTACCTCTCCTCCCTTCTCTACTGGTTGTGAAGCAGCAACCAGCATCTCTTCAAAATGCGCCTAAATCAAATGACAAAAACCAAATACATTATCATATCATGTAATATGTATACAAACTAACATAAGTACATTATTTATTTGTGGCCACTAAATATAATACAAAACCCAGGGAAAATATTTTTGAACTTACATTAACTGTCTCTGATCTCTTATCAATAAATTTGCTTATATCTGACTTGCTGGCATGGGTGGCCTTGAATAATTTATGTGCACTTGATCGCACTCCATTCTGATCAGTCTCCATATTTTTTATGGTTTTAACAAATGAATAATATATTATATTATTATAAGCATAAATGAAGAATATAATGAAATAATTAATATTAATATATTAATATAGTTTACAATGGCATACATTATCAGACAACTATTAATTAGCTATATCTTGCATATAATTTATGACATTTAATATTTCGTATGTACC
This sequence comes from Macaranga tanarius, assembly GCA_949673435.1. NCBI lineage: Eukaryota > Viridiplantae > Streptophyta > Magnoliopsida > Malpighiales > Euphorbiaceae > Macaranga > Macaranga tanarius. The sequence continues at coordinate 10,744 of CATIWO010632198.1, forward strand.
ATAGCTCGCTCATGTTCAAGCATAGATCTAGACCCTCCTGTGTGCTTAGAAGGACCTGTACCTGGACCGGCTTTTTCAAATAGTCAATTTTTGCTTGCTTTGGTACATTTTTCAACGTAATCTTACTGCGCCCATTTTTCATGACAAGCTCTCCACACATCATCAGATATCGACCCATGTTGTGTGTTTGATGTTCTGTATGTGGATAAATTATCTTTATACCAATTTGCTGCGTGTTGTGCCCATACTGCCTTTATCTGCTCGTCAGTAGCCTCCCACCTGAAAAATTTTTGGACTTAAAGCAAGGTGTATTTACATTTCAATACATGATCTCACAATCTCTATATCAATGTTAAAATAAAATAATAAAAAAAATTTTACAATCTTGGATATAAAAAAACATTCTTCACCTTAAACTCCTCCCAGTAGAAGTCAATCTGCTCCTGAGTAAGTGTTGCCCACTGCTACCCTTCTGTGAACCAACGTCGCTTGCAAATCTGTGTGCAAATCCTCGAAACTCTGCCGCTTAGGTCTAATCGATTCTTGCATTTATATTACAACATATAACAATATTGCACACATGATGAATACAATTAATACTCTAATCACAATAAAAATATACCATTTACATGCACTATTCAGAGAAAAGTAATAACTAAACCTTTAGTTATTGTAACAAACATAAAAAATATTCACAATTTCACAAACTTGTATTAATACTTTTTATTTTCAACAATGCTTACACAAAAAAAATGTTCATACAATTGCAATTAATATCACATCAAAATAATTCATTCGTCTACTTTAATATAAATTGTACCTTTGTCTGTCAATGGTTACAACAGTGCGATTCCCAAGTGGAGGGGGCTGTACTTTTTTCTCCGGCTGATTTAGGTCCTCTTCCTCTGCTGGGTAATGGTCTTATGGGGGATGTGCAGATGAAGCTGAGGGTGCCACGGCAGTAGATAAAGATGCCGCAGTAGCAGTAGAAGGTGAACTATACTGAGAATTTCCCCGTCCTCTAGTGCGACCTCTAGCAGATGTCTCTCTACTTCCTCGACCTCGTCTAGGATGCCTCATATCTAAAAAAACATAATCCAAAGTTAGACAATAAAATATGAGAAAATTTATATCACATATATTCCAATATTCATGCAACAAAATTAATAATATACAATATTGTTTAAAGTTTATTTTATTCATAATATAATTTATGAATATTTTTATAATGTTGTTATTTATATAAAAATTCAACCAAGTCAATTCATTTTGGTTTTTAAATATTTAATTCAAACCAAACAAAAATTTAATTATGGCATTTTTCTAAAATTATTTTCATTTTTATTTACTGTGTGTGTGTCTATATATATATATATATATGTCAGTATTATAATTTTAATTATAAATTACTTAAAAATTAATTTATTTTAACTTACTAAAATAAAAATTAAATTTTCTTCAAAAATAATATAAAAGTAAAATTGTTTTATCTTTATAAAATACAAAATATTAAAT
>CATIWO010632457.1:0-12903 GCA_949673435.1 Macaranga tanarius
CTTTAATTTATATATTTTATTATATATTGTATATAATATATATATATATATATATATATATATATATATATATATATATATATATATATCATTCAATATTTATTGAATAAAAAGAACCAAATTCATTTCGACCCCGTCGTAGTTCTCAATTATTTCGTGGCACTAGGCGTGGCTGAACCATCTACGATGGGGGGAGCGAATGCACAGGGAAGAAGCTTAGACAAGAGAAAGCATTTCTTACCCCGGCTAAAGCTAGCATATACCCGCTATAGGGGTAAGGCCATATGTTGTAGAGGTGAGTCGAGGCCTGCTACGCAGAGGCTCACAAGGAAGAAAGGGTGCTATTGGCCACTAACCACTCGCTCGCCGATCGCTTGGGCTCTATATTTCAAGTTCGTTATCCTAACCGTCTCCTCTGATCTACCGGGAGCCTGGCCCCTTCTTCTATCTTATCTACTGCCTTGCTCCTTGTTTATTTTGGCTATGCTTTCATCCAACAAGAAGTAACTCATAATTTGATATGCACTCGCGGAGGCGTCTTGGAAAATAGGGACGTTCCTTAGAACATCCTCTTCTGCAAGTGATATAGAAATATAATTGGCCAAGAACTGAAAGGGGTGTTTAGCCTTTATGAGTAAATTATGCATTTCTTTTATAAAGAGTTTATTATCATTCTTTGAATAACGATGGTACTAACTTATTGCCTCATCGGGAGTTTTGAATTTTTGATAATGGAAGGTTGTAGTTGTAATAATATTTTTAAAAACATTATTATCAATATAATTACTAAATTTATTACCTGAAAAGAGAATCAAACTTCTAACTAGATCACGCTCATGGAAATGCAAGATACTACAGCGGTAGATTTAACCTCAAAAGTCTAGAAATGCCGGCAAATAAAAATCATAACCATTTTAGGCATTAGCCAGCGTAATTATGAAGTCCTCATAACGAGCACTTTGTATGTCCTTACATACAATTTTTAACCATTCGCTTAAGTCGCATAACTTTTTTCATATCCTTATCCCTTCAAGCTTCTTTGTTCCTTAGTGTAGTATCGGTCCATAGTTTAAGACTCCGTTCCTTATAGCCTAGTCTATATCCACAGCTGACTTAAAACTATATCAATCTTTCCTTTGCTTGCGCGGCCTGGCTCAAGCCCGTTAATACCTTCAAAGTGCAAGCATCGCCCAATCGGTAGCTAAGTTAGTTGACGGACCCTGTCCAGGGAAAACTTCACGCCCTAAAATGGAATAACTTCAGAAAGCCGAGTGCCGAAATGGAAAAGGTAAGTACTTTTATATCCTTTCTTCTGAAGTGATATAGATCAATGCCTGGACTGAGGGGCGTCGACCCACAAGAAAATGTTTGCAAATGCGACCATAAATCGAACCTAATCGAAACATTCAGCTGTCGATGGATAAACTTTACCGAAACATCGACCCAAAATGAAGGACGACTAAGCCCCGGTTCCCAGGGTTAGAGTATTCCCTATTATGAGCGTACTCATATCTGAACTAAACTAATTGATTCTCTTTCGCCTATCGGCCGACCGGCTTTAAGCAACCTTCATATTTCCTACTGAGATCCCAAGTCTCCAAATGGGCCCTTTTGGCCACTCGCCACCTTGGCTTTTTAGAGAATCCCGAACTTATGAGAATGTTAGTTCTGCAATAACCAAATCAATCCAATTCTCATGGGGATAGGGGTCCATATCCATTTTGAGACTTAACTTAAGGATTGAGGGATCCCTCAAAGGACCGGGTTCAGGCTCAACCAAGTCTTCGTCCCCTTTTTCTTACTTAAACCAGATCAATGCCTTGGGATTGAGTCCCAGCTTCCGTTTATTGAATCTGACCTTCGTCCAAGAGTTCAAGCTTCTACGTGAGGAATGTGCTTTCTGACATCGAGTTTCAGCTATGCCAAGAGATTACTACTTTGATATGGTTGGTTCCATTGGTCATTTTTCAAGAGAAGTCCTGAAACTTAACTAGTCAATTGATAGGATCATTTCTAACCCATTAGCTTTTCATCGAGATCAGATAGCGCATAAGAGGGCATTTTATGAATGAAAAGATTCTCTTTCTACACTCTAGACATATCCTGCCACTTCCTTCCTTGCCCGCCTCAAAATATTCCTTCCTTTTCAACTGGTGGGATGAAGTCACATTGATTGAATCGGTTCTGGTCTTCACTGAAAAAGTGAGGCTTTACTTGACGAGTAAACCTTAGTTACCCACTTATTAGGACTTAAGCTGAGTTTATTTGCTTGAGTAGTATGAAGCTACTATTTCGAGAATGTAAGCGTGCATCGAGAAAGGGTGTACGAGGGAGTGGTGACCTCTATACGGTGCATGTTCTCTATATGCTACATCTGACGACGCTGTATATATATATATATATATATATATATATATAAATAGGGGAAAACAAGGTGGGGAATTTAGCTTTCAGTTACTTTAGCTCTCTTAGCTACAACTAATATAGGATATACGCTTTGTCATTTGTTCACTCCCTCACATGACCTTGCCCCTCCTCTTTTTGGGATAAGGGGCAAGGTCTGAGGATCGAGACTTGAATGGAGTTTTCCCATATTTCAACCAGAGAATCTAAGAGAGACATTATTGTCGAGATTCTGATTGAAAAATTAGACATTCCATGCCCTCGGAGAGTGCTTTATCATACTAGATCACTGATATATATTTTTTATCTTTATTTGACCCCAGATTTGATCGAAACAACTCGGGGCTGATCACTTTCACTTGGTCGCCTAATATCTTGAAACCTCTTTGCTTGCGGGGGCAGGAGTGGAAATGTTTGAGAGAGCGCTTCACGAGTGAATTCCTTTCTTTGCGGAACCATAGCTAATGGTTCACTGAAATATCTTCCCTTTCACCTGCTATGCCCTCGCTTCCAGGTTCCCCATTGGGTGAGCTTCAATTCAATCTAGCTAGGCAACTAATAAGAATTTCTGCCCCGACTGAGGAGTATTATGGTAGGCAAGGGGCGTTAGTCCCAAAACGTATATATATATATATATATATAATATCGATCGGTTCGATTTTTTTAATTTTTCAAATTCAAAACTAAAACCGAACCAATTAACCAAATTTTTTAGTATCTAAAACTAATATCAAATCAAACCTATATATAACCAAACCGAACCAATCCGTTCAGTTCGGTTAGTCAGTTTTTGGTCTTTTCTGTACACACCTAGCAGTAATTATCTACTTCTGCTTTTGATGCTCTTCCTACTTTTTCAATTAGTGCAGTTCTCTCCCCATATGATGCTTCAATGTCTTTAATTTCTTCCCACTAGTTTATTACTTCCTACATCTCCAACCACTTATCTGTAATAATCGAAGGTGACTAATTAACTAATCATAATTCATTAATTAATTAATAATTTTAATCTTATACTGACCATAAATATTGGACGTTAATATAATTAAAAGTCAAAACACACTATAAATGTTAAAAATTTAAAGTTTTTCCTCTGATAGTCAACTGGTATGATAGGAAAACTCTTATTATATGCACCTTATAAAGTTTTCTTTTTTAGTTCAATTAAAAAAATTAATCATAGTAAAAATAGACATTTCAAAAAAAAAAAGAGAAAGAGACAGATTTATTCTCTTATAAGAAAATTACGTATAATTTATTATAATCAATAAGCATGTCAAGTAAAATTTTTAATTTCTTTAGAACCTGTGATTTAATATATGTTTGGTTAATAACCAAATCATGGCCATTCTTATTTTGTTGCATATTTACTTTTTTTTGTTTTTGAGAATTTGTCTATTTTTTTATGGGTTGTTATCCACTATTTGTGAATTATTGTGTTAACTTGAGTTTTATTTTACATTTTATCTTGAATCACTCGTTCTTTTTATAACTCAATTTCATTCATGAAATTTTATTTTTGACAAACAAAAGGGTAAATTTTTTTTTTTTTGTGTATAAAATAAAACTCAATTTAACACAATAATTCACAAACAGTGGATAACAGCCCATAAAAAATAGACAAATTCTCAAAAACAAACATCCAAAACATAATAAAAAAATTAACTAGTAAATAAAGAAAAATAAAATAGAAGAACGGAGAGACTCCTTACAGGCAAATAGCAAGCACACAACCCTCAAGCTCAAAACAGTTTTTCCTCTCTCTCTCTTAACACTTTCTCTTTTGGGCAGCTTCAACCTTGACGGCTGTTTTTGCGCAATTGATACCATGTGTCACTAGTTAGAAAATAAATTTATAATCGCTTTTTTTTTTTTGAATTGATACCATGCTTCAATAGTTAGAAAATAAATTAGGAGACCGTTAAAAATCACCTTAATATTTATTTCAAATCTCATTTTGACACTTTATATTTTTAAGGTCCAATTATGATTCTAAAATTTCAAAATATGGTGCATTTAAATATAATTTTTGACAATATTAAATTATTTTTGTTAGAACCAAGAGACAATGTCTAAAAAAGACCATCATGTTTAACCAATTCAATTCTCATTTTGGCACTTTATGTTTTTTTATTTTGAAAAAAATTTAAATTTTATGTTTTGATTATTTTTATTCTAAATGTTATGAATAAATTCTTTGAGTTTCAAATTTTAATTATTTTATAATATTTAATAAAAAAATTTATTTCAATTCTACATATAAATTAAAATATAATTTATAAGAATTATTTGATTTTAATTATTTAATATATCCCATCATTGTCTTAAAAATGAAATTATTTTAATATCTATTATTGATTTTAGTTGCCAATTTTTTTTTCTATTATTCTAGTAGTGGAAAAGAATACATATTAAAATAAAACCATATAGTATAAATAATTTAAATATTAATTAATTAATTTATAATTAATGTATAATATATGTGTCTAATGCCTTATAAAGATTTTAAAATAATATAGTAAATATAAAAAAAAAATCAAGCATTTAGCATTAGGAACTGATTTATACATTTATAATTCTTATTTTAATTAAGAATTTTCATTAAATTTTAAAAAAAATAAACCTAGAAGCTCAAATAATTTTTTTGAAATTTAAAAATAAAAATAAATTGTCAAAACAGTAAATTTAATTTTTTCTCAAATAAAAAATATAAAGTGTCAAAATGAGTTTGGACATTGTCATCTAGTTCTAACGGAAAAGTTTTACAGTGTTAGAAGTTGTGCTTAAATGTATTTGAGAACTTTAGGGTTATAATTAGACCTCAAAAAATATAAAGTATCAAAGTGAGAATGAAGATAAACATTAGGGTCATTTTTGAACCTTTTTCCAAAATAAATTTATAATCTTTCAAAAGACTTTACTTCCATCTTACATTTCTTTGCACTTAAATAAGAAGAAGAACAAAATACATATAATTGAGAGATTTAAACATCTCCTTTCGTATTACTGTTACCAGAACACAGAACTTGCCCCATTTTCTTTATGCAACGTGAGACAAAGGCAAAGGCACAACGAGAACAAAACAAGCTTAGTCAAATTATTGAGTGATTTAACATCATTGTTCCCTTCATTCTGAGCGAGAAAGACATTTTTTGCTAAAGAACAAATTACAACTATACGTACATTTCTTAGTGCATGCGAAGATCTTCGGTTTTTTCCCTTTTTTTCCTACACTTGACAGGCCTAAATTAAATGGTCATGGCTGAAACTTTGTGACTCAAAGGTCCTAGAATCAAATCCCAGTGGAAGCAATGTCAAAAATTTTATGTCATTTCCTATTCCTCATTAGTATATATATATAAAATATTGATAATGTTGTTGATAATAATTGTTGATAGTTGCTGTAGTTCATAACTGTTGTTTCAGTTGTTGATAAACCAAGTCGTGCTCGATCATGTCAAAAAAACTAGCTAGCTATCTGCATAGCTTATCAGAAGCCTGTTCCCATCAATTCAAAATGATTTCATTTTTCTTTTATGAATTAAACAATTTTCTTTATCCATGATGGATCGTTGTATATGATGATGTAAGGTCCCCACCTAAGAAATCTAGTGCCCACTTAACTTATTTTGGCCTGTGGGTATAATACAATCCAATGCAAAATACAAGGAGCGTGTCTAATCAATCAAATATACAAGGTCACATGAGATGTCTATTTTGACCCAACATGGTACCCCACGGAGAAGAACGACACATATCCACTAAAATACAACGAACATTTTGCTCTCCTTATTTGTGTACACTAATTTTCAATCATTTGCTAAATAGTTTATTTTTTAAACAGGAAAATTATCTTTATATTAATTTACGAGTTAACTAAGATTATATTATTCTTTTAAGCACGCTTATTCTTCTATCAATTAAATTAATGTATTTAAAAGTTATTTTCAAATTAATTTATATATTTTAAAATTATATTTTATATTTTGCTCTAAGACAATTTTAAAATATATGCTCCTATCTTTTTAATCATTCGACTTATTCTCTTAAATATTATGGTAATACATTTATTTTTTAATCTAAATTTTAAAAACTAATTATTAAAAATATATTTAATTTATCAGAAATATTAAAATCAAATTATTATTCTATTCATAGAATATCTAAAAAAAATCACCACAAACATAGATATGAAAAATTAAACATATAAGGTGCAATTGTTAAAATTACTTTTAATTTTAATCATTTATTTTATTTACATATATAATTAATGCCTCCTTTTTTTCCCAAATCTAATGCCTATATGAGACCCACTCGCTTTCGTATTAGTATAATGCAGGAAAATAGAATGAGAACAACAAAAAGAGAAGGGCCTCCCTCAAGTGCGTAGAGAACCATCCTTTCTAACTTTTGATATGCATATTGCGACCAATCCCTTAGCCTTTTCGAAACACTAAGTCCGGTACTGCACGACAGGTAAGCAGTCCATATTATTTTACTTGTAATTAAACCTATGCATTTTTTTTAATTCAAAACTTGCGATTGTTTCTTTTAATTATTTTTCATTGAAGCTTAGGTTGAGAGAAAATAAATGCTTATTTTTTTAGCTTCCTCCATTTTATATATAGTGCTATTTCTTTTTATTTTTTTTTCATGTATTGAAACCCTAGAGAAGAAAAAGTTCAAAATAAAGTTAATTAACATATTTTAATAATCAAAATAATTATTTTATTTTTGCTCAATGGAGACCCAATAGCCGTGGATTACACATCAAGAGGTAGAGGGTATTTGGTTTAGCTGATTTAGGTAGCTAATAGAAGTTTTAATTCAATCAGCTATATTTTAGGTGTTTGGTAAAATTTCCAAATCCGTAACTGATAAATGTTTTCATCCAAAACAGCTACGGATTTGGTCAGCTCTATTTTGGAGTTTTTTTTTTCAACAGCTAATTGCTGATTTGAATTTATTTTATATTTAGACTAAATTACCCTTATTAAAAATAATTAATAACAACCAACTTTTCTATATTAAATGTATATAACTATTTCTATAATTTATAATTTAAAATAAAATAAAAATTATTTTAAATTGTAATTAACAATTAAATGATTATAATATATATATATATATATATATATATATATATATATATATATATATATATTCTTAAAATTTTATACTAACAAGATTTATATTTTAAAACTAATTTTCACATAATTTTTATTAATAATTTTAATAATTAATAAATTAAAAATGGTAAATTATTATTTATTATTATGTATTTTTTAAATAATTCACATAATTAAAAAATATTATAAAAAATATATTAAATTATATTTAAAAATAATATATACCCTTAATGGTCATTTAACATACTAACAACAATAGCTAATGAAATTTCACCAAACGGTTCATATTTATTAGTTATCAGCTATCAGCTGATATAAACAGTTGAACCAAACAGACCCGTAATCATTCATTTAACACTCACCATAAAAAAAAATGATAACTCTCAAACTCAAGACTTCCACAATTATCACAAAGAAAAATACTAATCAGGCCACCTCTTATTGGCATAATCTAATAATCATTATCAAATATTAGAAAGTTTTTTTTTCTTAGATAGAGTTCAGTTGAAGTTATTAATTTTCAACACCACAAGTGAGGAGAGCAGGGGGACGAGGGATCAATCTCTGATCTTACCAATATAATGTCCATATCTTTTGTCACTTGAGTTACTCATGGAGACTATCAAATATTAGAAAGTTAACTATATAATATCGTTGTGTGTCGTAATTATATTGATAATTAGAAGTTAAGTATATAATGTTGTTATGTGTCACAGTATATTAGAGAGTTTATAATCATATTATAAACTAAGTTCATCTAAAAATTTTTTTACAAAAAATTAAAATAATATATAATTACAATTTTCATTTTCATGTGTATACATCCCACATGTTTTGATTTATAAAATAGATTTGATTGGGCAAAAATTATACTATAAATTGGTTTTTTTTTTAATTTTGCTACACAATATGTGCTTTGTTTTTAATTATATTCATTGGATTTAATGAGTCATGTTTAGGCCATCACAAAGATTGCTAAGGCCATGATTGGAAAAAAAAAAGGATAAAAATAAATTTATTAAATTAAATAATAAAAAAATTCTACAGTTACTTTATTTATTGTTTACTTTATTTTCACTTTATTTTAATCACCATAAGGCGAAAAGTGTATTAAATCATCTAATGGTAATTATTAATAAAATAAATTTCATTATGTAAAAAATAAAGTAACCATATACTATACCCAACATAGACTACGCCTAAATAATAAATGTTTAAACTCTAACTTTTTAGAAAATATTAGTAAAGTGTTATAATATTTCACTTATAACCTTAACAAATCTACTAAAAAATGGTCATTTTATCTACCAAACCTTTAGTCAATAAATAAAAATTTATAACTAAAGATTGAGTAGCCAAATAGTATAAATTTCTTCAAGGTATTAATTGATTCTTGCCTCTTTCTTTCCAATTTTTTTAAAAAAATTAAAATTTTATAACATCTTTTTTTGGACATGTCTGAATGGGAAGTGGGACAGTTAGCTGTTAGTTATTGAAAGTTAATATATTTTAAAAACTATTTTTGTGAGATATCATTATAAAATGGGATTTCACATGCCTAGTGTATGTGATAGGAATTGAACTCAACCTCTCCCTCCTAAAAGCGAAAGTTCTTACCAATTGAGTTAGATCTCAAGTGTAAATTTTATGACAACTTATTATATGATTTATTTCATCAATATTTGTAACTGTTAATGGGTAATAATTTTTTTTGGCCAATGGTAATAATTAAATAATAGAAAAATTTTAATTAATTAAATAATGCCACATAATATGGTTAGTGAATTGATAAATTAAAAAATGGCGGATTATATGGTGTTTAGTAATTTTGTAATAGAATATATTATTTCTCAGAGGGTTTCTCCACTAACTACTAAAATGGTTGGATTAGCTTAAAATTTGGTTTGATTAAAAGTTGTGGGTTCACTTCGCTTGGGGGCTAATCTTTTTGATTTCTTAGAGAGATTGGAGTGGTCAAACCTCTCTATATGTATATATGTATCTTTCTTAATCTCCTATAAAAGAGATTTCTTTTGGGATTGTGATCCCAATCTCTTTCACTCCTTTCTGTAATCTAACAAAATTTAATTGAAAGGAGAAGACAGTGCTTATAATAATTTTATATATATAAACAACGGCAAGAAGCAAGAAAAAGAAAAAGAAAAAAAAAAAACCAAACCCATTTCAGCAATTGCGGCACTCTGTCTCTCTCTGTCTTTCTCTTAATTAATACTTTCTTTGTTTCTGTATCTTTTACTTTCTCCCTAATTTAATCAAACAAAACCATTACTAAGTTGGTTGGTTTTATTATATAGTCAAAGTTTTCTCTGGTTGCGAGTTTCTGGACGCTCAGTTCCGGAATCTATGTTATTCTCATGACTCAGCAACACTTGAAAAAGAAGAAAATACATATCTAATTCATTGAATTTCAATGCCCAGCTCATGGATTCAATCTCATTATAATTTAATATTCTATTTCTCCTTATTTTTTAAATTATGAAGAAAATAAAGACACCAAGTCAATTTATAAAATCTTCTATTGTACCGACCAATCAATTCTATAATATATTAATATCTTTTAGACTTTGGCTTCTATTTTCTCTTCGTTACCACCATTTTTTTAAATTTTAGACCAGGCTCAGAGATTCTTCCGAGTTTGTTGCATCCTCGTCATCTTCAAGGATGTGCACCACCATGCATGAAAAACAACACAAATAAGTAATCCCAATAAGAAAATGCAATCAATGCATTGAACCCACATTCAAACTTTTTTTTTTTTTGACTTCCCGACCAGAACCCAAAAAAGAAATATGGGGCCAATTGGGTTCTGCTTTTTGTTGTTATACAAATCATAAACAAAGAAATGTAAGCATTAGCGCTCCGCAGGAAGAAAGTTGTGAGATTGAGCAGAAAACAAAGGCCAAATTCTCAACACTCACAGTACAATATCAAAAACAAGAACAAGAAGAACACCAATTATTTGTATCTCTATCCAATTTTTCGATTTCATTTCATTGTCACTGTCGATTTACAACTCAGACAAAGACAAAAATTAAAATAGGATAAAAGTAAAGAAGTTAAAAAGATCAAAAGAAAACAAATGTTTCTTCTATCCAAAATCAAATGAATTTGATTGATTCTCTCTTTTTGTATTCACTAACAAAATTTGTTCCTTTTAGATTTACAATCTCTTTCTCTATATATTAACTTTCCCTGCAAATTTTTCCATGAAAAGAAAACAACAGAGAAAAGCTAAATAACACATACATCACAAATCCCATTTTCATCAGATCAGAAGGGCATAATATGGGTAGTCTTAGTATCATAACTAGACAGGCAAGACTTGGAATTCACTCTAAAAATCTTCAACAAATCAGTAGCCATTTGCCTCACCCCAAGCGAGCAATTACTCTGCATCAACAACAAAATCTTTGTCAGCCCATTGCTCTTAATCACAGCCTCCCTCGCTTTCGCATCCCTAAACAAATAACACAAGCTCCACAGTATCGTCACTGCATGCTCTGTTGCTTCACTACTTACTTTAAACACCTTCTGCACAACCGCCTCTATACACACCAAATCACTGCACATCTCCCCTCTTCCTTCTTTGCAAGACGACAGCGTTTCGAGCAGCTTCAATGCCTTCTCAGTTATAGAATTGGAAACGCCAGTGTTCGGCTCGGCTGTTAGGATTTTCCTCAATTGAGGAATTGATTTAAGATTGACTAGCTTTGATTTAACTCTTTTCGCCTTTGAAATGGAAATTAGGCATGATAAGCTTGCTTCTATCAAGCTCGGATCGGTTTCTAAACCAATAGATTTTATCAATTCTTGCAATAATTCATCCTTTTCGCCGATTAACAACTTCGATTCAGCATCATTGGCTGTGGATTCCATAATTCTGACCGATCCAATTCTTGATTGCACGCATCTTCCTTCCTGGAGAACTAGAAGCAAGGAGGATAAGCAATCCAGATTATTTTTCTTCGAGATTAAGTGCTGATTTTGCGAAATAGTAATGGAGATCGTATCCAAAACCCTAACAACTTGCTCAATGAAATTAATGTCTTTGTTACCACCAAGTAAATCAACAAGCATTTCCACAAATCCATCCAATTTCGCTAGAAAACTCCGATTATCCTCAGATTCTTCAGCAAATCGCATAATTTTTGATAAATCATCTAGACATCCAATATCTTTAACCATGCATTTGATTTCATCCTGCGAAGGGACCGAGTGCGCCGCTGAATCAACTCGCTGGTGACTCTGGCGGTGGTGCTCCACGGAGTCAGACCAGATCTGGATGAGGCGTTGTAAGGTTCGATTAGGAACGAATTCCTTGCTCTGAAGTACCTGCATGGTGGCGGGACAAGTGTTGTTTCCGCCATCAAGCCACCGTTGGATGCTGGTGCGGTCGTAAGTAACTCCGGTGCACAGGCTAACAGGTGATTTCATAACATCCAGTGAAATCGGACACCGGAATAAGCTAGGTACGGTTATGTACAAATCATCCCTCACCATTCTGGCTCTGTTTGGTGACGGAGAAAACAAAAGAAAATTCGCAGAGAATGTGAGAGAAAGAGAAGGACTGTGGAGGAGAGCTGAAGGAACGGAGGGAGATAGCGGTGGGCGTTTAAAGAAGAGCTTAATAAAAAGAGTCAAAGGTATGATGACGTCACCCATCAATATTTTAATAATATTTATATATTTTTTTTGTTTAATAATATTCGTGTTTCGCTTTTGGTCTTTTGGTCAAAGGAAGGTTTGTTTCTTTAAGTTGGGGAATCTCTTTCTATGTTTTTACGTGTATTGTCTGTACTGTAAGTAATGAAATCAGAGACGTAAGATTTTGAGAGATTTTTGGATTAACGGTTGAGATGGGAATATAAGGTTACACGGATGGAGAAAGTGGCAGTAGGGTCCATAGAAATAAATGCGTATGATGAGGAAGGGAACGTGGGGGGTGGGTCCAGTGACCAAATTGAAAATGAAGGATTTTAGAAATGGGCCCTGCTAGTTGGGTCGGTCTGATTGCAGCATTTGTACGTTGAGTTAGACCAGCAGGAGAGATAAAAGAACAAGAAAGACATGATTTGTGTGGAAAGAGCACTTTTTATTGGTTGATACAATTAGGGCTGTAAATGAGTCGAGCTGAGCTGAGATTTGGCTAGTTCAGATTTGGTTCATTTATAAACGAGCCGAGTTTATTAGGCCGATAAGTATCCGCGAACTGTTCACGAGCTTAAACGAGCCTAAACAAGCTAAAAAAATTTCTAAAAATATAATGTATAAATTTAAATTATTTATTAAAATAATTTAAAATAATTTATTTACTAGATAATTTATTATAAAATTATAATTTTTTGTAATA
>CATIWO010632498.1:0-12737 GCA_949673435.1 Macaranga tanarius
AATAATATATTTAGATTTACATATTAAATATACAATATAAATAAATTTTTAAATATTAACCTATTGTATTGAAGTAAATTTCAAAATACATGTTCAAATAATTATAAAAAATTGTATCAAAATCAATAAAAATTTATAACTAAATAATGAAATCTACCGTGCCGAAAATTTTAACCAAGAGTCTACATCTTTTTAGCTAATAACTAGCAAAAAGTAATGTTTCTATTATTTAGTTTTTCATTATTTTTTTTTGTAATATAAAAAATTTAAATATGTATTTAAGATTCAATATACATTAGAAATTCAAAAAGTAATAAGATAATTAAACACATATAAGAAGTTTAAATAATAATGAGCTAAATAAAAGAGTCATTTAAAAGTAAGGATATTTATATCATTTAGATTACTAAAAAGTCAAATATGGAGTGCATTTATAAACAAGTATACAACTTTAAAATTAGGCCAGTTACAAAATATGAATATAAATTGTTCCCCACATCTCATAAATTTTTTTGTTTTTTTAAATCATCTTAATTATATTCAAAATAAATATTGTACTATATTCATTTAATCAATTTCATTATAAAACATAAAATCATTTTTTTCCATAAAAATCAAAGAATATGCCAAAAAAAAATTCAAAATCACAAAAAGAAAAAAAAATCAAAATATGATTTAACATCAGACAAGCAATCAAATAAACTTGAGCAAGAGTCATTACTATGAAATCTAATCCACCAGCTTAATAAACAGACAAACATATATCCAAATCCAATGTGAAAAAATATTTTAAAAGACAAAAAGTTTGCATTTGTGGGTAAAATGTACACACGAGAGCACAAAGTCAGGAACAACAGTGCCATTATCTACAAGAAAAACTAAAAAGAAGTCAATTAAGGAGTAGAATAAATTACCAATCAAGACTCGAAAAATTCACAGTGTGGGTCCTTGTTAGTTGACTTGGGTGCCTACCGTACAGAAATGAATTTAATATAAAATCCCATCTCTCAATCTTTGTTAGTTGTGACAACCCAATTCATAGAAAATGGAGACACAGCAATCCTGGAGAGTTAGATTATCGTTAAAGAACGCAACCATCGTGTTGACAGTATTGAATTTGATCACTCTTCTTTTCTTGCTTCAAGGATTTATGTTTTCTGCTTCTTCTCGCAACAGAGACTCATCACATAACCAATTCAATTCAGGTAAATTTTCTCTAAATTCCTCTCCTTTTTTAGTATCAAGTTCTCATTTTTGTAAGCTAATATCAATTGGGTTTTGTGTATTTTTGCTTGTGGTGTTGACTTGTAATGGGTGTTTGATTAATGGGTTTTTTTTACATGGGTATGTCTATGAAATGATTGACCAAAAGTCTTAATCTTTTTGAAGTTTTATATGTTTTCTGGTTTGTGTGTAATTTATTTAATTCACTTTTCTTGAGGTCTGGTTTAATGGGTGTTGGAAACTTTGTTGTGGAAATTAGCAGATTGTTCTCCTTAGATCCATTGATTCTGGACTTTATCAGGCTGCCTTTGGATATTTCAATTTGGCATATTGAAATTGAAGTGTTAGATTATAGTCAATTCATGTAACACCCTGAAGCTGAAAATTTTAAATCCATTACATTTTCTGAGTATGATTGTTTGAGCTATACCTGCATATTTTAGTTAAACCGCCATATATTCCATCAGTGATGATGAAAGTTGGATGCTGGGTAATTCACTCCCTTGTAGTCCCTAAAGTTCACACTTGGGTCCTGTTTAGCTTAATCTGTTGAAAGGAGATTATTATAATGGTGACAAATTTAGGAACTTTCCACATCCATGTTGGAGATATTATAATGTGACTTGCTCAACTTGCACAAATGTTATTGGCTTTGGCGTCCTTGTTTTGTCACTTCACTGCGATAATCTGGACATAAAGCTAAAGTTGCGATGCATATCATTGGGTCTTGTCCACTTCTAGATCTCTTTGGTCTGGTTATAGTTTTGATGTTTGTGTTCATCACCATTACTTGTCATTGGTCACTAACTAATTTATATTATTGCTTATAGTGTACGTAGATAACAGAAGACTCAGAAGTAACCAGAATAAACTACTTCAAATCTATGGACTGCATAATTGTGACAAATTCTTGCATCAAATTACCTCTATTAATTTGGTTTCTAGAACTTGATCCCTTCAAAATTAGTACACTATCTACGAAATTTTTACTAGCTGATACTTCCATTATGCAAGACTAGAGAAAACTAGGGGCTGTCATCGTGCTATTAGAAATCATTACTATTTGGTGGAACAGTTTATTATTGTTGAGAAAGGACATGTAAATACTAGGATTTGCTGAAGGTACTGTACTATAATGGCCTTTAGTGGGCATAAGCTTTGTTTGATATAAAAAACAAAAGAAAAAAAAAAACTTTTCAAGCTATAGTTGTTGAGCACAGGTAAAAGCTTGATGTCTTATGTGGTGCTTAATATAACCAAAAGCATGACATGATAGTAAAAGGCTGTTGTCCTTTACAAGGGACATTGAGCAGATTGATGATATTTCTTGGTTCCTATGCATTTTTTTTCAGTTCATTACGTTCTCTGCAACTTAATGAGCAATGGAAGTATAACCAACCATGTTGTAATGCTTAACATATTGAAATGCAGTTCAGCTGAGCTATATCAAGGAATCTGAAGAGATACGCCTTGCCATGCAACCCTGGAAACTGATAAAAAGAGTACGTTAGTGGCTTTTAAAATTTAGTATGGTTCTTGTATATTGCTATTGAATTTCCAATTGTGCCTCCAAAAATAAAAAAGAAAAAAGAAAAAGGAAAAGAAAAGGGGGATATGTCAGTTCTTTCTTTTCCTTTGCATGCTGTTTTGTGTTATTATATCCTAAGTGTGGTTTGAAATGCATATGTCCATCAAATCTGGAATTTACTCTTTCTCTCTCTCTCCCAATATTCTATAAATCTTGAAATGAGTGACAAAACTGGTTACGGTGGTGCAAGGTTGTGATTTGGAATTCAGTTTGTTGGAGTTAAATTTTTTGGCATTTTCAGGTGAAAGAAATTGAGCAAGAAGCATATGCAAAAGAAGACACAATACAACAGAAAGATACAAAGCAAACTGCTGCTGTTGATCTTTCTAAAAGGCTAAAGGATTTCCGTGCCCTTAATGATGCTTCAAGCTTGAAAGGTGATTCACCTCCACCAAATTTTCCCCTTTCTTACTCTGTGCTCTTTGGTTGCATCTCTGCATGCATCATCCATGAATTATTAATGGGTAGTCTTATATACTTCTCTTTGTGAAATAAACAATGGATTTTTCCTCGGGGAATTCTGGTATTAAATAGAAGTTACCTTTGCTCTTACTGGGAGGGCAAATTAGTTTCAATTTCATAATCGTAAGCCTAAGCCATAGTTGAAATACCTTACTTCTTGTTAAACATGGTGATATCTTATCATTTTCTGTGGCTGCCATGTGTTTATAAAAACTATGGGATATATTTGAAAAATGTATCCTCACCAAAATTTTAACCATGGATATATTCATATCCTTACCATACTGAACCAACTAGCATTGTTAGTATGGAACCAATAACTATTCATACAAGCTAAATCTAATAATGCAAATCATGAATTTTTTCCCTTTGCATTGAATTTAGGTTTTTTTTTTTCTTTTTTGAATCATATGGTTATGATGATGTTACTAACATTCATCAAACTCCTCAGCTTTAGAGGAATGGCGGAAAAGGAAGATGGAACGAGCCAGACTACGGCAATTAGAGAAAAATGGAACAGGGACCTCATGATGACCTCGTACAAATTGGCGTTCCTATGGTTTTGTGAACATCAAACCATGTACTGCATGAAGTTATCTCAAATATATACATGTAAATACCGCAACCTGGATTTCATACAGAACAGGGAACTTTATGGGTACTATCTCAAAGAAATATTGACAGTTTGTCTCATAATAACAAAAGCCAATTTGATTGTTCAAGTTCTCCTTAGCACTGATTAACATACCATTGGTTAATTACACTAGAACCATGACAGTCAGATCATCTTCCCTTGTGTGTTTTATGAAATCAGTCCTGGAATGGAGTTTAAGCTGGTCCAAGGAACATACACGGTTAATATCAGCACATATAGTCAGTATATCATTCAGTTACTACAAACAAATAACAGGCGAAGGGGCCTATATGCCAGTAGATGAAAATTCTCGAAAGGAGGATGCTTATAAGCTGATCTGCAACAAAACAAAACAGTATATATGGAATTAATAAGGATGAAACTGCACAAGGTAGTGAAATCAGAATGGTTTTGTCAATGCTACTATGTGAAATGATTCTGATATAGGTGGCCATGGAGGAGACATCTGCCGAGAAACTTGCTCCATTGTTCACCGAAAATGTAGACTGTCATAGTAGGCAGACAAATGGAGCTTCTTCAGCTACTTGATTTCTTGGATGTAGGAGGAGATGATGCAAAACATATGGGTAGCTAATGATGATGAAAACAAGATAAGGTCTCCTGGACTAGATGTTTTCCTGCAAGGACTTCCAATACCACCACTCAAATCTGTAAACATGGCACTTTTTATTTGCCTCCATGGCGTAAGCAAGCTCCGCAAAGACAGAAGACCATGGATGCCAGGGCAGATGCATGAGCACTTGAATTGAAGATGATAGGCAAAATACCTGCCCTGGCCCCTGAGATCTTGTTATATATGTAAGAGTAATAAGAACATTAAAGGAAGGCATCAATGCTCTGCCCTAGTCAAAGAGATTAGGCTCATTGTCTGAATCCAGAAAAACATTGTAGCTTGATATATGGACATATCAAACCTACTAATTTGTTATCAGATGATGTTCAAAAACAAAACTTGTTATCAGATGCATTAAGCCATTTGAGTACCCCACTGTCGTAGATATTTTGATGTAAATTGCCATATAACAAATCCCAACAATGTTTAAATGATTTTGAAGTCGTGAAGTTGTAAATTCCCATTCTCAGAGAAAAAAAAAAGCTGCAAACTCCCGTCTCATCTCTACCATCATTATGTTCAGGGAGATGAAAGTATTCCCTACGTCGTCAAACCAGTCATTTTATCAAATGTGTTCCTAATTCAGCAAGAAAACAGCTAAAAAGCATTGAAAATAATCACAGCCATCTGTGCATACATTAATAGTATTCCTGTACAAGCATATCAAATTTTTTTGAATTTCGTATATACAAGCCACTAGGTACAAAAAAGGGTCCATACAGTCATGCATACAAGCCTACAAAAGCCTTATGATAACTATTTCCACGGTATCAGCAGGTACAAAAGCTTCATCCTATAGTTCCATCGAAGAGAATAAGGGATTACACTGTCAAGGTTAGTGATTCACAACAGCAGCATCCATACATTAGCCTGAAAATCTTGAGCTCCAGTTTTTTATCCCCTGCCCAAACCCCTCTCAAACTAGGGAAAAAAAAAAAAAAAATTGGAACCACCTGTGAGCTCTGAGCACTTTGAGATCGAGGGAAGAGAACAGAGAGATGTACCATGACGGTAGCACATGAAGATGAAAGCTATCTATAGTCCGATACCAGAATGAGATGGCAGCATCAACTTTCAAGGTAAAACAATGAAGACTAGACACTCTAGGATAGTGGGCCAGAAAACTATGACAAAACAACTGACCAATCCCACCTGCAAAAGATAAATAACATGAGAGCAAATTCATCTTTCTTATGATACATATTGACCAAAAGAAAGGCTGCAAAGAATTAAGTTATATCTAAAACGTGATAATGCTTGCACAATATCATTTATATTTCACAGTGCGCTTTCAATTATAACTACCATAATCTCTTCCCTTGGAAAAATTACATACTATATATCTCAGACTAAATCCCACATCGATTTGCCTTCAGAAAAAATTACAACACTAAACAAGCATCCAAGCTAATCTCAGAAAGTGCAGCACAATCATTGCTGGTAAATGTTAATATCTAAAAAGGAACAGGCATAAACCATACTAACATTACCCAGCCACACAAGTAGAAGGTGCCCAGACTGCCAGACAGATAATACAGAATAAATGAGTCACTACATTGGCAACCTCACTCCTCACTAATTGCATAGCTTAAAACCCAATAAACACAAGCATGAAAAGAAAACATACTATTCAAAAAATTCAGTTGCTCAGTTTTCAGAAAGAACCATATGGTTGCTTTACCAAGTGTTAGAGAATCACCCTTAGATTGCAAGACAAGAGAAGAAGTAGAAAAACTGAAAACAAGTTTTCCCTTTGTTAGGAGAGGAAAATAAACAGCGGACATAGATTTCTCATTATAATCCACCGCGACCAAATGTTTACAATCTTTCCAGAAATAGAGAGAATATTTGTAGTGACTTGGAAAATTTCCAAAATGACATACTTGCCCTCCTTTCTCAGCTTTTGTGATTTATGGTAAAATTCATCTTTCTTCACCTCTTTTTCAATACAAATAAGGCACAGCATGATAGTAAATTCAAAAGCGCAATATTCCTAATATTATTTCTTTCATGCATTTTCAAGGGGACATAAAGTTTTTTCCCATTCAAACAAGTGAAAAGAAAATTTATTTTCTTTTCACCTTATTTCTTTCCTTCCTTCTTGATCTGTACTGACTAGAAATGCTGAAGCTATATATAGTCCAACTTGATAGTGCCGCCCTTGTATATAATTAGGGTTTCCAATAAATTAGTTCCATGACTTGGTGCGCATTATACTACTCAGATAAGTAATCAAAAAGAGTGCCATTGCAAATGTAATACAAGAGGCGCACATGCAATAGGCACACCAACAAATTACTAAGAGGTACATAAAACTCTCACACCCAGCTAGGATGCATGGAAGGCGTTTCCACATATCGGAAATGATTCCGTATCAAAAACTTCAAGGAACTTCAGAAGACTCAGAAATGTTTCGGAGTCGTTTCCACAAATTTTGAAAAATTAGGAAACATATTTTCAGCTTGAAAATTACACTTCTTTATTTTTTTACCTAAATAAGAAAGAAAATAAAATTTTTAAAAAATTCTCTATTTCCCTTAACTAAACAAAACAATTTGTGATTATATAGTAACAAATAAATTTTTTTAATATTTATAAATATTTTTATATTTTTAATATTTATTTATATACCCCTATATTTTTTAATATTTACACTTTTCTACCACATTTCTGTTTCCTATATTTTCAAATAATACTGTATTGACATATCCGTTTCCACATTTCCAAACAAGCACCAAATTTGTCTATATCTGCATTTGATTTGAGGAAGCACCAAATTTGTCTATATCTACATCTGACTTGAGGAAACAATAACTAATAAAAGAAAGCATCTGCCACATACAGCTCACTGGCTTAGAGGATAAGTTTTTTTTTTTTACTTAGCGGATAAGTTAAAGAAGGGTAAATGATACAATTAGGATTTAAACAAAACCTCTCAATTATTATTAAAAATCTAAAATAAATAAAAAATAAAAAATAAAAAAAGTCCCTATTTGTACAAATTATCATGAATCCTAAACATTGAAGGAAACTAATCCTAGTCAATAAAAAAAACTTACTAAACAAGAGTCCTAAAATACTCCTAAATCAGAATTTCAATATTAATATAATTATAAGAAAAACTAAATCTAAACAAACTCCTAACTAAAATGCTGATGCATCTAATGGATTAACCTCCTTTATCCTTATTTGGTAAACTTTAAAATATAAAAAACTTAATCGTTAACCCCTTAACAGTTATGCATTGCAGTTATGCATTGTATTAATACTTTTTTTTTTTTTGTGAACCACTGGTATCCACAACCCGTCCGTTAGACTCTAACTAATCCAGTTCGACCTGGGTAGGATCACAAATGCGGCAAACCCATCTGTTGGGCTCTGACTAATCCAGTTCAACCCGGGTAGAATCATAAAGGGGGCAAAGGTCTCCAACAATTTTTTTTTTATTAATGCATTTTTGCTAACCTAAGTGGGGATACGGTAAAAATCCATAAAAAAAAAAAATTCTCTTTACTAAGAAAATAAAAAATTTTATTTTTCCTATTATTTTTATGTGTACTTGTAAATCACTTCTCTTCTTATTTTTCTAATTTTCTCTACATTAATAAGCTACAAATCAATTTTTTTACATTTCTAAGCTACAAATTAAATCTATAAAAAATATATAAATCAATTTAATTTTTTATGGTGCTTTTATTATTTCTATTGTTTATTTACAATTTTTATCTTGAATTATGTGTACAAATGTATAAATATTTATTATCTATTTTTATCTTCATTAAATTTCTTTCCAATAATTCTTTTATAATTATGTGATAGTTTTAAAATTATTTTATATTACTTATAAAAAAAATTAATAATAATTTATTTATTTTATTAATTTAATTATTTTAGATAAATTTTATTACCTATATTAACAGTTTTTTTAGAACACTTTCCCAACTTATCAATTACCTTTTATTACCAAACTATATTAACAATTTAACTATTACAACTAAATGTAACTATTACACCTCATTTCTTTAATTCCGATCTAAATACATTTAGAGATAACTAAATGGACATAGATACCCAAAAAATTGCTGCCCAGGATTGGGCAGACACATGTTAAATAAATGTTGCTAGGTAAAGATAGAAAAGGAAAAATCAAATCTACAGACTAACGTTAGACAAGCATACATGAATACATGAACAAACACATCAATCACAACATAGAAAGACTGAAAATGTTGATCCAATCAATAAATAGATGTTCAGCAAATGTAGAAATCAGGAATAAAAGCACAGATGTTAAAAAAGACAACGGAAATTTACATTTTACAAGCGTACATAATCATGAAGACCACAATCCTGTTAATTTTTTGTTTTACTAAGCCCCTCCAGTAGTCAATTTCCTCATTGATGGCAACCATGAACTGCCAGTCCAGTTAGTCCATTCATTATTAATCCTATAAAAAGCTGATAGTCAACCATAACCATTAATCTACTTGAAACTGAGTAGTTATTTGACTTGACCTCCTTACACATTGGAATAATGCAGTACAATTCACCAGTCAATCCCAAGTATTGGCAGCAACAAAGCAGTGCCCAAGATGACTCATGAGAAGCATTATATTTGCATATAATTAAATGCTTATTCAGCAAAACCATATTTTGAATTTAAACCATATTAATCATCTATGAATCTGCACAAATATTATTAGAACAATTTTTATCATTAAAAAGAGAGACAATGCCAGAAAAGTGAATGACAAGGAGCATCGGATCGCCTAATACAACTGAGTGAATTGCAAATATCTGCACAATTACAATTTTTTCTTTCCCAAACAAGCACTTCAGGAATCCCAAAGTCCAACAAGCTCCTAAATGGCATGACATTGTACAAGCTTATTTAACAATCAAAAGATTCCCTTCATTACGAAGTAATGATTCCCACAAGTTCAAAAGAAATGCAAGCAGGGGTGAGCAAATGTCGATTCGGTTCAAAAATGCCTAAAACCAAACTGAACCGAACCTATTTCGGTTTTGAACCGAACCAAAATATGAGTTGAACCGAACCAAAATATTTCGGTTCGGTTCGGTTTTGGCTTTTTTTCACTTTTTTAAATTAACTTATTTTATTTATGTAATTTTGAAATATTCTAATAAGATTTATAAGATATATTAATGTTAATTTTTTATATTTATTTTATTTATTATTTTTTAAAAAATCAAATGAACCGATTCTCTAAAATATATTTAAATACGTTTTGTTAGAATTTTTTTGGTAATAAATAATTTTATTAAGAGTTTTATATATTTAGAAACTAATATTATTAATAAAATTTAAAATATATTTTAGAGAATCAGTTCATTTGATTTTTTAAAAAATTAATAAATAAAATAAATATAAAAAATTAACATTAATATATCTTATTAGAATATTGTAAATTTACATAAATAAATAACTTTAAAATTAAAAAGTGAAAAAAGAAAAATAACCGAACCGAACCGGTTCAAACCGAATTAACCTCATAAAAACCGAATTGAAATTGAACCGAACCAAAACGCTACTCCCAATAGCGTTTTTGTTCTCCCTTGTCAAATCATGCATTTTTCTGACAAAAAACGCTACTTCAAGTAGCGTTTTGCACAAGGAAAATTTTGTCCGCTTCCCTAAACGCTACTTCAAGTAGCGTTTTTATTTTTCATCTACAGAAAACTACCCTAAAATGGGAATTACTTTTCAAACAACCCTAAACTGGGAATAAATTTTATGTTTTACCCCAAAATGGTAAAAAGCCCCTCTACATGCAAGCTCACTAATTCCAGTGAACTCTCCCATTTATTTTAGGCAGCCCCTAATTTTCTTATAACTACACTTTGAAGCCAATTGTTTCCAATTGCATGCTGAAGTCCGATTTTCACTTACCAATTTTTAATGGCTAAAGTAGCAATTCACCCCCTGAACTATCATCCGATGTGCAATTAACCCCAAAATTAATTTTTTTGGCTATTTAATCCAAAAAGATTCAAAAATGGACTATTAGCCCCAATTTTAAGAGAGTGAGTGACACTTGCTACTAGAGCAAGTGAATTTATCAAATAATAATAATAAATCATTTTCTATCCCTCCAAAAATTAAATTTCCGTCCTTTTTTATCTACCAAAATAAAATGCTTTAAATGATAATATTTATTTTTAAGAAATAAATATAAATAACTCAAATCTGTTAGTAAAAAAACCTTTCAAAAATATCCTCACATGTAATTATAATCATAATATGCTTCAAATATTAACAAAATCACTCAACACTTCATTCCTGCAATGATCAATTCACTGAACAACATTTCCAATTCTATTGAAAAAAAAAAAAAAAAAGCTAACAATTTCAAACTCAATCAACCTGAATTTTACAACTCCTATTTTAATTTGATCTAAAACTCCATAGACTTGAACAATGGAAACTACCTCTTTTCTATTGATGGATTTATGACTTGCCAGAATGCGTCATCTTTTGTTGCTTCCCTTTCTAAAACCACAATCTTCATCAACATCACATTGTCATCATCAAAATTAACATCACCATCAGTCCATCGCAACACCAACACCTCCAACAATAAAATTTCAGAATCAAGCAGCAGATAAGAACTTATTGATGCCACTGTGTAGTTGAATGCCTTCAATGCTATATTCAAGAGGAGCTTCGTTTATGTAATAACCTGACACAATCCATGAATATAAACACTTCAGCACATATGACCCAGAACATAAATTATTTACATTTATAATTTTTTTGAAAGTAAAAGAAATAGCAGATGTACATACAAATTTGAAATTGACCACATCAAACAACTGATAATAACCCAACTCAATTCAATATAGTAAACCCTCAATTTTGTTACTAGATAGAACAATTTAGAGAGCATATTAGAGGAATGATTACTCTGCTTGATCCAAAAAAACCCACAAATAATTATAATTCCAATCAATGTTATACACAATTTATACAAGTATAGTGTTCTTATTCATATAATAGAGCAGAAAATAAGAACTTCCCACTACTTTTTCCCAGCAACCAAACAGGCAAATACCATCAAACACAATTAGTGTCAAAAAATTCCCAAGAAAACAAAGAACCAAATAAAAAAAATCCCCACTTCAAAAGTTTGAAAAAAAAGATAGCACCCATCTTAGCCTCGTAGAAATTTCACAACAAGAGTTGGGTTAAAGTCATATTTCAAAAATCTTTTTCTTCTCAAGATATTACACAAATTTCAAAAATAAAAATAAATATTTTGTCCATAACATAAATTGCATAAAAAGAAACAAAAATTGTAGATTCATTAAACAAAACTATAATCCCAAAGTAAAAATTTACAATACAATTATGACATAAGATCAGTAAATTACTATCAAACGGGAAAGCTAATTAAACATCGTTTACTATTTTACTGTAAATAGTATAATATAGAATTGGATATCTGATTCTAACCTGACTTTCTAGATACATTCCGCAACGGCAAGATGACATTAACAGGTGTTATTGTTGTTACATTTTCAAGTGGCAATGAGGAGTTGAAATCCTTATGCCTATTCTCAACAATGTTGCTTCTGTCTGCATGCATTGTATCGTTGTCACTTAAATTGAAATTAAAATTTGAGGCCAACAACAGATACACAAGCTCAAATTAAATATGAAAATCAAAATTAAGAAGTCACCTGAATTGAAATTGAACTTTGAGCGGTTATTTCGAGGAGCTTGATGAAGTGAATGGCTGTGAATTTTAATGTAACTCCATGTTGTTGCATCGTCCTTCAATTTCTTAAAAAATACATATTTTGATGTTTTAGGGTTAATATCAGTATCAGCTAGGGCTGAGCACGGGTTTCGAAGAACCCGAACTGTTCCGAAAATCTCCGTTGACTGTTTGATTTTCTCCGAACCGAATTGTCCCGAAAATTTTGATTTGGACGGGTTCAGAGATTTTGATTTTTTCGAACTGAGATCCGTCCCGAACCGCTCCGAATTGTACCGAACCGAAGAACTGAAACTAGAACCGATAATTTAATATAATTAGAGTATATATATATATAGTTTCAATTTTTATAGTCATTTTATTAATATTAGACCTACTAATTTAACATTTAATCTAAAATAATAAATATCAATTTAATTATTTGAAATAAAAAAATTCAATCATTAATTAAATTAT
>CATIWO010632506.1:0-23855 GCA_949673435.1 Macaranga tanarius
GTAAATCACATGTAAAATATTTTTATTAGTGAAAAATAGTGTTATATTAATATTTTATTATAAAATAATGACAATATTAGTTGAGAGGGTATTAAAGTGTTAGAAAATGAAACCACATACCTCTAAATGTCACGAAAAAAACCACAAGCCTATAAGTGAAAATGCACCTAACCACATGATATTTTTTTGTACTTATCCCAAAATTGTAATGGGCATATGTTAAATTTTATTCTTTTTTATTTTTGATAATTGGATGACTCTTTGGCTCTCTTTTTTCTCTTTTTTTTTTTTTTTTTTTTTTTTTTGTTGTTTTGATTGTTATTTTTGTTTTTATTAGTTTGATTTGAAAAAAATTTAAAGGGTTGTTTGTGAGGTTGTTTTGATATTATTTGTTATTTTTTAGTTGCTGAAGGTTGTTTTTAGGTTGTTTTGATATTGTTTTTGTTGTTTTATGGTTGTTATGTGAGGTTGTTTTGTTATTATTTGTTGTTTTTTAGTTGTTCAAGGTTGTTTTCTTGTTGTTTTTACTATTTTATAGTTGTTGAAGGGTTGTTGTGAGGTTGCTTTGATGTTATTTGTTATTTTTAGTTGCTAAATATTATTTTCAGCTTGTTTTGAGATTGTTTTTGCTGTTTTATGGTTGTTGAAGGATTGTTGTAAAGTTGTTTTAATATTATTTGTTGTTTTTTAGTTACTGAAGGTTGTTTTCAGGTTGTTTGTCCATATTTTTTGGTTGTTTTTGAGTTTTTTTATGAGTCTATTTCTAATTATTTTATTTCTTTAAATATTAAAAAAAATTGAGTAAATGAGTGAATTAAAATTTTGAAAAATAAAATATATAATTTTTTATTAATAAATTCAATGAAACCTACAATGTGGTGACTCTATTTTATACTTTGTAAAATATAGGTAAATATAGCTATTTGAATTGGTTGTTCTCACATTGTTTTTATGTTATTTTGCTATTCTTTTATTCTTTTAGTTGTTTTCTGGTTGTTGTTAGGTTGTTTTGAGGTTATTTATCTATATATTTTGCTTGTTTTGAATTTTTTTTATGACACTATTTTTCGTTATTTTATTTCTTTAAATATTACAAACTTTTGAGTAGGTGAGTGAGTTTAAATTTTTAAAAGTGAAATATATGTATTAGAGATTATTTTGTATTTGTTTTTTTAGAGATATTAGAGATTATGTATCATTAAGATTTACTACTGGTGATGTGGACAAAATATATAACTGGTAGTTATTTTGTTTGTTGTTGTATTTAAAAAACACCGTATTTTAAAAAAAAAATTTATGAAGTTTGTATTTTTAAATTTTTTTTGCAAAAAAGTTAGTTTTGAAAAAGAAAAATATCAACCGTATTTTGAAATTTTTTCCGTTTTTGATTTATTTTTGTAAAAATTCCATTAATAAAATCAAGGAATTTTTATAAAAATAAACTAAAAATGGAAAATCATATCAAAAATATAGTTGACTTTTTTTCCTTTCAAAAATAACTTTTTCATGAAATTTTTTTTAAAAATACGGTGTTCTTCTTTTCGTGCAAAACTACAGTATTCTCTAAATACAACACCAAACAAAATGCAAAATAAATCTCAAATTAAAAATTCAAATACAAAATAATTACCAGTTATCTATTATATCCACAACACTTCTACTAAATTTTAATAATATATAATTTCTAATACCTCTAAAAAAGTCAAATATAAAATAATTTCTAACACATATATTTCACTTTTAAAAATTTTAACTCACTCATTTACTCAAAAATTTGTAATATTAAAGAAATAAAATAATAAAAAAATTCAAAACAACCAAAAAATACCAGAAAACAACCAAAAAAATAAAAAATAACCAGAAAACAATTTGAAAACAACCAATTCAAATAACTCTGTTTGTCTCTGTTTTATAAAATATAAAACAGAGCCATCACATTTCAAGTTTCATTAAATTTATTTATTAAAAAAATTATATATTTTACTTTTAAAAATATTAACTTACTCATTTACTAAAATATTTGTAATATTTAAGGAAATAAAATAATTAAACAACCTTCAACAACAAAAAAAAACATAAATAATATCAAAACAACCATTCAACAGCTAGAAAATAATTTGAGAACAACCAATAAAAAATTTGTAATATAAAAGAATTAAAAAACGTTAAAACAATCCGAAAACAACTTTCAGCAACTAAAAAATAATAAATAACGTCAAAACAATATCACACAATCTCGAAACCAGAAAACAATATGAGAATAATCAATAAAAAATTTGTAATATTTAAAGAAATAAAATAATTAAAAAATATTAAAACAACTTGAAAAATAATATTCAACAACTAAAAATAATAAATAATGTCAAACAACCTCACCCAACCTTAAAACAACCATTCAACAACCATAAAACAATAAAAAGCCAACCAGTAAAATAATTTGAGAACAACTAATAAAAAATTTGTAATATTTAAAGAAATAAAACAACTAAAAAAGGCCAAAACAACCTCAAAACAACCTGAAAAAATCTTCATCAAACAACACACAATATTAAAACAACCAAAAATATCACAACACACACCCACCAAATCAACGAGAAACCAAAAATTTATCAACACCTATAACACCATAAACACAAATTTAAAAACAAAATGAGGAAAAGGTAGGATATCAAAATTATCCAAGTTCTAATAACCAAAAAAATTGATTCATCAAATCAATAAAAACTCATAAATTGACAAAATTTATCAATACTCATAACACAAAAAATACAATTTCAAAAATAAAATCAGAAAAAGAAAAAAGAAGAAGAATATGATGAATAAAAAGAATGAGAAGAAACATCTCGTTTGAGCTCTTTGTTGCCATAAATTCATTGTTAGTGAGGTTAATTTTGTAAATTTTTATTATGGTTAGTGATGAGTTTTGAGGAAGGATGAAGAAATTGATAGATTTTGTGAGAATAATGAAAAGAAGAAAAGCATAATTAGAGAAGAAGAAGAAGAATGTAAAAATGAAAGAAAAAAAAAAAGATAGGTATGAAAAATGCGTGGTTAAGTTTTGATAAAAAAATAAAAATCACTATATTTTTAAAATTTTGTATTTAACTTAGGTATCTCTGATATTTTACCTAAAATAAGTCATAACTCATAATCCTAATCCATATATCTGGGCCCCAAAAACAATTCTTATACAAAGAAAGAAGCCCATAACGTAGACACGAAGGTCAAGTCCATATCTGTCCATTTTTCGAATTCAAATTGTTCAAATTTTGCTAAAGAAAAAAACCAGCGCCAAAGAGGAAGAAGGAAACATCAATGGCGGGAATCGATCCAAAGAAGCAACTCCTAACCCTAATTCGGGACTGTGCCTCCGAGAAATCACAAGGAGGTCGTCTCCGTTAATCACAGAGAGAAAGAATGCTTAATTTCTGTGTTTTTGATTTTAAATTCTTGCAATTTTAATTTTTTTTGTTCGTCATCGGAGACGTAATTGGACGGTAAATGTTTATTGTTGTTGTGAGAAATGCAGAGAGACGAGTGATCGGATTAAAGAAGAGAATAGAAGAGCTTAGATCTGAAGTTGAATCAGCAAGTTATGAACTGGAAGTTTCCAAACGGTTAAAAGAGACTACTGAGCAACAGCTTAAAGGCTTCGAAGTTGAATTAGCTATGAACATTGTTCTAATTCAAACCCTAGAGGTTTTTTTTTTTTTTTTAACTTCTTTTATCAGCTTATTCTCATTCAATTTTATTAATAATGGATTAGGTTTTTATCTATATTGCCAAATCATGTCATTTTATGGCATGATTTCGTTTCATTTTCTTTTGAGTTGAAGGAATTGATACTTTAACAGGCAAGAATTTCTCAGATTCAACATGAAATATCCTCTATTGGACAGGAAGTTGAAGGTCTTAAGGTGATGTATTTTTTTGCTAAAATTGATAATACTTTATATCTGTTCTGTTGCTAATTCTTGTTTTGAAACTTGCTGTTGTTACCTGATTATGTAAAAGAATGAAGACAGAGTCTCACGGTAAATAACTGTTATCTCTATATTATCTTAATCAATTATTTGATTGAAATTTAAGGATATCAAAATAGTTTTTGATTGCTGTTTTTGTTTATACATATATATATGTGTGTGTTTGTGCAGAGATGAGTTTATTGATAAGATGGTTGAGCTTGGCATCAGGATAAGGTTTGTGTTACTTAGGCAGGTGTGTCAATTCTACATTTTTTGTTTGTTCGTCTATGTGATCGTACTTGGAAGCATACACGTAGGTGCTTGATGCATAATCAAGTAAATGGTGCTTTGAACAACATCCAGGTATCTCAGAGTTATTTATTGTTGGAAGGTGAATATGCCTTATAAATTGATTTGATCCCGTGCTTGAGCTTATAAGAAGTAGAAGAATGGTATAATCTTGAGACAGGTGATGTACTCAGGGGAGTAGCTTTGGGTAATAGGCCTTGTCAAAAACAAAGAAATAATAAGAACATGATTTATGGAACATAATTATCAAATTAATCCTGTTAATTATCCTGAGTTAGGTTTAATTGCATTCATATTCGATTAAGTGTCAAATTTAATTTCATTTCTAGAATAAAATTTTCGCATGCAGTTTGTTATTATATGATTCTTTGTCGACTGCAATAACATTCATCAATGATTTTTTTTTTTCTGTTCTTTCTTGTTTGCAAAATCCCTAAATGCTGACACGGCTTTGCAACCTTTTTTAGGACTCCGAATTTGTGCCAAAATGTGAAGTTTCTCTCTACCTCTTAATTTAGTTACACTTATCTGTGATGCTATTTCTGATGAGGATTATTATTATTATTATTATTATTTTTTAAAATCATTCATCACAACTTCAAGGATACTGCACTAATTCATATTGAAAATTTTCTTAATAGGAAAAGACAAAAGGATAGACAAGTAACATAGTTGAAATATATGTGGCATTATCCTAAATCCTTGTGCAGTAACTTCACATGCTTATTGGCTGGTGATGTATCAGACAAATTAACTCAAAGTTTGAATGTAGGTTACACACATTTACCATGTGCTTTTATTTTTAACTTACAAGTGCTCAGGCTCTTTTGAGCTATTACTTCTCCATTCTCAAGTATAAGGCAGCATTTATAACATTTGTGCAACAATTTGCGTCCATCATGAGCTATTGTTTCATCCCTGGAGGTCTGATACTTAGAAATTTCTTTTGGCGGATTTGGATTCTAAAGATTTTGAACCATCACGGTTTTATGTTATTTTTCTCATCATACAAAAATTCTTTGCATTTGGATCCAAAGCAACATAAAATTTCCTTTATTATTAATGTTGCTTAAACAGACGTTTTGGCTCATACTTAAATAGTTAAGTTCAAATGGGGAGGCTAAATATGCTTTTGATAAGTTTCCCTTTTTGTATGAGATGTGAAAAACCTACATAATTTGTATCTATGCATCTTAATTAAGGTTTACATGCCTTATTATCTCTTCTTGGCTTTACCTTTCACGCCAAATTTCTTGTTAGTTTCTGGCCTTGCTTAGATGTCCATTTCATTTTGTGATGAATTAGAGGCCTAAAGTGGCATTTTAATCCCATTTGAGCTCCTGGAAATCTGACATTACTCCTTATGTAAATATTTTACCACATTTTTTTTTGTCATGCTAGTAAATCATTGAGGAAAAAGTAAGAGCACATCAACTGCATGAATTGTAGATTTTGCTCCCCTGAGGCAGCCCTGACTTTTTCTGTGTCAAACCACCAATTATATTATGCCATATAAAAAATAGTTTTGTTGATTTGGTCACAGAAGTTCGCAGAGCAGATTGATATATTTGTTCTCTTTTCCACTGATGTTGAACTATTGCCGGCAGCATGCTATATTGGATTTTTAATGTGCATTCTAGAGCTTGATAACTCACAGTAAATACAGGAGATTCCAGGAGAATACAGCATCGAACTTCCGGAAAGTGAATAATATTAGAACTGCAGCAGGTGATGACCTGTCTAAAATTATTCCAACATTATAGTGATTTAGCCTGTTCACATGATTTTTTGGTGTTTACTTTTTCATGGATATGCATATTGTTTTTTTTGAAATGTTCCGTGAAGGTTTCAATTTCAAAAAGCATATGACTTATAATAATTACGTGTATATGTAATGACTTGCTAATCATAGAATTTTAAACTTTTCAAGAATTACAAGTACTTATCCCCGTTCCTTGTGTAACCCAAGAACTATTATCCAAATTGTTGTTTGAATTGAATAATTTCATTGGAGAGATTACAATAGTTCATGATGAATCAATTTTACTTTTGAACTATGTTGAATCAATAATTTAACTTGAATTGTTGCAAAGTTGAAACGAAATTTATATGCACTGATAACTGATATCTCGATATCAGCAGTTTCTCTTTCCCATTTTCACCTATCAGGATCAAAATACATTTATTTTTGCGGATAGATTTTGTTTTGTTTCCTCTGCTTGTACTTATCCTGGACACTGCATGGTCATTTCAGAAACTGACCATACAGTTGAAGCTGATTCAAAAATTCTTGCGGATATGCTTTCCCAAGTCCTTTTTCAAACAACTAAAGAGGAACAAGAATATTTAGCAGAGAAGATTATTCAAAAGCAGGTACAAGGCTTAGTAGTTTTCTGATTGTAGGACAACTTATTGGTTTCTTTGAAAACAATATATGGACCCTTGCAGGTCCAGCAGGTGTACGTTGATCTTCAGAGGAAGGTTTCTTTGGTGGGTGTGATAATGAAAGAAACAAAAGCGCTGCAGGATTTGACTAGATATCCTTGATAATTTCATATTGGTCCAGTTGAATGGTCAAGATTTTTTGTGATACTTCAATGGATGAAGTAGAAGAAAAAAGAGAAAGAGGGGATGGGGAAAAGGGAAGGCCCCAGCTTTTATGGTTTTTGCAACTTACAGCTAAAATTCTATCCATTAAATAATCTCTTCCCTTTCAAATGAGCTATTAGGGTGCAAAGGGGTAGCTTCTGAAAGCAAATAACTAACTAATAATAAGATACTCTGCAAACTTGGATTATCTATATCTAAGCCATCAAAAAAAGTGTTTTGGCTTGAATTTGTTCGTACATAATTGATGTCTGGTTAAGAAAACAACAATGGAATTGGACTGTGATTCTGGCTTTAGCGATTACTACTTTTTCTTCTTCAAGTAACATATGTTTTGACTACTGCCAAATATTTCTTTGACTGGAAACAAGCAGACTTCTGAGTTGGAACAGACTTGTGATGCTCTTGGTGAGGAGTTACAGAAGAGATGTGCTTGTCCCAGTTGTCATACAGATAATGTGGAATTCCTGGGTGGAATTCTTCAGGCAAATTAACCTCTTGTAAGTATTCTAATTGCAATTACTATATTTTAAGAATTGGTTTAATAAAATCTGTACCTCACAATTGCACTTGAGAGTCATAGTATTTACAACACATGTCTTGACATTGGATGACCTCAATTACACCAGAGAGCTATGTTCACAAGTTCTAGTGTTCCAATGATTTTAGTTTTATCATATTGTGGAAACCGTCTTGAACTGATTTTGATCTTTAAAATCAGTATGCTTGTAGCAATATTTCAAAAAATCAAAATGGCTTGTTTAAGATTTTAATAAATAAATTTGCTGTTGAAACTCATCTTGATCGAAAGTCATAAAGAATTTAGTTAATAATGAATGCTGATTACATTCATCTAGTCAATTTTCTTTCATTTATAAGAATTTAATAAATATTGCAGTTTGGAACCCAAACCAATGGGTGACAAAAGAAAAAAGTGAAGGAAAAAAGATTTTTGGAAAATGGTATATCTTCAGAAGGCCATTCTACAGCATCATAATAATACAAACTCCAAAGGCTTGGCTGCACATTTTATCCTCTGTTTTAGCTATAAATTTTGCATGTTCGTAGGTGATGCTTCTTTATCTTTTGCCATTAGTGATAACAGCGTCGATTTGGATTCTTTGTTACCGTTGCTTGGCTCCTGAAAGTGAGCATTTTATTGATATTTTACTATCATGGCTATGAGTTTATGGATACACTCCATTCATATTTTAACAAATTTGTGTAGTCTAACAAAAAGTCTCAGAATATAATAATATAACAAAAAGTTCCAGAACTCACCTTTTTCCCTGGTGGTGTTACGGTGGGGAGAATGGTCTGCATTGGAACGACTTTAGCATTTGGAAGCTTCATGACTTCTACTGGGATAGAAAATAGAGCAGAAACAGGACGGTGATCAGAGAATTTACTTTCACTGCGAAAATAGGACAGTTGCTTCACTCCTTTTCCATACCATAAAATTCTGTCACACCTGCCACCAAATTCACACATAAGATACTTGTGCAATCTACGATTTAAAGGCAGACTGTTTTGCTAATGCTAGAAAATGATTCAGGTTGGCTCTGTTGTGGTCAACAATGATAAGAACTATATAATATTAGGTCATACCACGCTGGAGTTCTTTGCTTTTCTCCTGTTCTGCTTGGCAGGCCTCCTGAGTACCGATTACAATTTGATGAAGAATACTTGTATGTAGGTGCAAATTCTATGTTTCCCTCTCTCCAACCTTGAAATACTCCACCAGCTTCTAGTTCTCTTCGAAGCTGATCAAACTCTTGCAGTGCTTTCCAGTCTTTCTGCTTTATCAAATATCTAGCTAGATTGTCTTCCAAGTACAATCTATAATTGAGATCCCCAAACCAGAATATCCGACTGCACAAAACATGACCTTTATTTCATTAAAGATTGACTTTGTATTCAAGAAGCATGCTATGCTCTTATTCTTCATCTCCTGATAATTAAAATTTAGATTCCTTTATATCCTTCTCTTACATCATTTATTTTGGACGTTTAATATACTGTGGAACTCAAATGAAACTAAAAATGTGAATTTCATTGAATTCTGATCAGGTTCTAGAGTTACACATGGAAAGATGTAAATTATTCTGAAACCTAGATCTGAGATTTTTTTTTGTTGATAATATCAGTCTTTCTTTTGACAGACCCTTGTGGCTTGGGTGGGAGCAGGAAAATATAGGAAGTTCACATACTTGGTTCTCCTTAGCTCAACAAACCATTGTTTTTAAAAACAATCTCTTTTTCTGTATCACATAAAAACTTAATAAAATGTCTTACAAATGAATAAAAATCACCAAAGCTGACTACCATCTTTAAATGATTAAATAATTGGGTTGCTAGTCAAGTATTTTCTTTTTTTATCTTAGGCTGGGTAAGCTGTTTGCTGAGAGGAATACTTACTCATGTCCTAAGATGGTGAGAGGATGAGGATTACCATCATCCATAGGGGATCGAGGAAATGTAGTTCGTCTAAAAATTTCTGAGACTTGGTGATTCCTTCTGCCTTCATCACCCTTCTTCTCTCCAGAGGCCAAGTGGGCAGCAATGAAGCAAAAACTCGTTCCTTCTATAGACATGCTAACCGAAACTGAACCTTTGTTCCCCAAATAACCCATGATGCCACAAGCAACTGAACAAACTTTCACATTTGAAATGCAGTACTTTCTCAGTAATTCTTTCCTCATCCATACACTTATAAATACTCCAACCATTTTCTTACTTGCCATTAGCTTGTACTTACTGCCCCCATATATGCCATCGGGCTGCGTCCCTAACTTCTCTCGTATTTGGATTCCAGAATAGCCACTAAAACTTGCTCTCTTTGCTGAATCAGAGACCTTCATGTACTGGTAGTTGTCGCTTGAGATTGGATTAATCATGGGAGTCAACCATGGGCACCCATATTTATCATTTAGAGTTTTTCCTATAAGCATGTTCCAATTTGTTGCTTCTGTTGGGTCTTCTGCTCCTATAACATTTCTGGTTTTTAAAGGTACAATTTCTTGAAATCTGCAGGTGAAAAGATGCTTAATTGTCAATTGGCAATTGTAAAGGGTTTCATAAACATCCTGGCTTCAAGTGTTATACATACCCGAGAACATACATGTCAGCTGCATCCTTGAGATTTAACCACTCGTCCAAATCTACTGCTAGACTTCCTACTGGAGACCTTCCAGCAACATTCCAGGTACCTACAAATATTCTGAAACATGTAGATGGACGTGTTAGACATATAGTTACTAGTGAAGCAAGCTTGCATTTATCTAATAAAAAGATGCATGTATGTCCTCACCTTAACTCGTTTGTTGAAATGCATGGATCAAACTCCATTGACCGAAAATAAACATCATCATCGTCATCTTCGACTTCATCTTCACTGTCATCTGTAATATAAACATGACACTTGAAACCAAGCATGATTCAAGAAAAGAAAATAATAAAAATAAGCAGAAAAAGAAACAAAGAAGTTAGAACCTGAAATTTCATTGAACTGATTCGCTTCAGCTCGTTTATTCTTTCGTTTAAACCACTTACGGAATGTGTTGGATTTAGACTTCTGGTTTTCGTTGTACATAGCTCACAATAAAAATCAAGTCCATGCCATAACTACCAAGTGCAAGATAGTATAGATGTAGATCTGCCCTTTTTCATACCTTATTCAAAATGAAAGGTTAGATTCATCAATGTAAAAACATAAGAGAACGTAGGTTTCACCATAAAGAATCATAGTATTAATCGCCCAATAGCAAAGTGATGAGAAGCTTGAAACGAACAGACAACTACAACATGGGCATATAAGTTAATTCAACTGAGGATCCCAAGAAAAGGAAAAGAACTAAAGGACATATATGGCATGCCAAGTCAAAAAAACCTTGTAGAGGAAGGAGAAGAAGAAGAAGCTTCTCTGCTATATTTGATAGTGTAATATAAACAGTATAATCACAAGGAAGAGAGTTGTAGGCCTCACAAGCTTCTATCATGCATTTAGTTGGTTGATTTATTTTCATTTGAGCTGTTTGGCTGTGGTGGTGGTGGTGCTGGTCACGTATGTCCCGTGGGACAATTTTACATGAGAAAAGTTTATTGCATTTCCAAAGTCAAACAATCTATTATGCAATGGATATAGCTATATATAAGCTGTGTGATTATTATTATTATTAAGGTCGTTTAGCATATGCATGTGGACTATATCCCATTTTCATGTATAATCATATCATCATAAAATAGCTTTTAAGGTAGCTTCAAATAATAGATAGCTCTATCCCCCACATCGTATTCTTATGTTTTCGTCTTATATGCTCCTTGTATTTTGTGCAAAAATGTTTGTATTGCAGTTTGGTTGCTTTTTACTGTTTCTGTTTCAAGTGTTGTGGCTGTACAATCTTTAATCTTTTTTATATGGTGGGGGAGCTTTGCCTTTGTAGATCCCACTTAGGATTTCGTCATATAGTTAAAATTGTGTGATCCGGGTTGTAGGGCTGAGTTTTTTTTTTAAAAAAATAAAATTTCAGCAATAAATTTAGTTTTTATCTGCAATTGCTGATTGTCAGTGTTTAACCAGTAGATGCAGGTTATGTTACAGATATTATAACTATTTTTTGATCATCACGTGTAAATTTGGCCTTTTGGATTGAGCAGTTCTTTTATGTTGCACGAGTGTTTAACCAATAGATTTTTAGTACCAAACAAGATTGGTTATTTCAGCTCTTTTATACTAAAGTTAATTAAAAAACCTATGAATTTTTTACTTCTTGATACCTGAATCATCTCTAAAGTTGCAAGGTCTCAAGTTTCAGTTTCAGATTTTTTACTTATTACTACAACATTTCTTAAATTTTCGTTTGACATGAATTTCAGGTAAGTTGTGATAAAAATTACATATAAATTAAATTGAATTCTTGGTGACCAAGAGTTTACACTTTTAAAGTGATTCACTGACAAGCAGACTGCAAATGGCAAATTCTAAACGAAAAATGCCCTTAATAAAAGCTCTAGTCTTCATGATCTATGGAGAGGAATTAGCAATTGCCATAGGAGTGTTTCTTTTATTTGTTTAAATTTTTTAACATTCATTTGCATAGGATTTGTGTTTCTTATGCATCGCGTGTGTTTTTTTTGCATAGGAAAACCAATTATTGAGATGGGTCCGGTAGGTGAGGAAGAGTGAGATTATTAAGAGATATGGGCAACAAGTTCCTCAAAGTATAACTGTATATATATGTATGTTGGTTCTGTGTCATTCATTATTGGTGTGGTGGTATATATGAGACGTTCTTATCCCCAACCCCTCACTCACTCGTCCCAATCACTCACTAGTCACTCCCCTAGACTAGAGTTGAGAATTACCTATCACTTGCTAGTAGTTTGGACACTTCTCCCAATCCAATTACACTATTACTTATTTCATTATTTAGAAAAAAAAAAAAGAATATTTTTTTTAATATGTATTTATTTATTTTCTGATTTTTTAATCTTATTATATTATAAATCTTTTTTTTGTACTTAATGACCTATAAAATGAGAGATAGTTTCTTCAGTTTAAATGCATACTTATGTCCTTAAGTTTTTACTAATTGGTGGTTTACATATCTAAAAGTTTGTTTTTTATTTATTACATATAAATTCATAGTTTTTACTATTTTTTATTTTTTTATATTGAAAAATATTTTTAAAAATTTATTTATTTATTATATATTTAGAAACTGAATAATGTTTAAAATAATATTTACAAGTTTACATGTGTAGTAGGTTAATTGTACTTTTATATGGTGCAATCTTAATGCGCGGGATTGGATCTCTGTAGTAACTAACATACTAACAATTAACTGGGTTCTTCAAAAAAAAAAAAAAAAAACAATTAACTGGGAGTAATTGTGTGAATTTCATTTTTGTTGGAGTCTTGGAGTGGGGAAAAAGAGACCAATCAATTGTATTTTAGGAGTATAAATTTATGCAATTGGTTCTTTTATTTTCATAGGATATGAAATACAATGAGATACTTGTTCAAAAAAAAAAAAATACAATGAAATAATTCTCATTTTGGACAAAAATTTAGTCAAGCATTTATATTGGACATCTGTTAATGTTTTTTTTTTTTTTTCCAAACAATTTTTTATAGATAATCTGACTTCACTCTCTCCCTAATTGCATGTAATGGCAAAGGGTCCCCTCTTGCGGTGCCTAAATTCAAGTCGTGGAGACAAATTAAGAATGTCTTAAAAGTCCTAACATGAAAATGTTTAATTGTGTGATTCGAGTTCATCTAATGAACGAGACAGCACTACCACTTCCATTAATTTTCACCATTTATTTCAGTCAAGAACAGTGCTAGCCTAAAAAATGGGTACGGTTTAGCTAGGCCCAGCTTGCTAGGGGTGAGTAAAAAAAATCGAAACTGACTAATCGCGATTCGGTTATATATAAATTTGGTTCGATTTCAGTTTTTGACAATACATAACCAATTGGTTTGATTCGGTTTTAGTTTTCAATTTGGAAAATCAAAAATAACTGAACCGACCGACTTAAATATATATTTATTATAAAGATATTAAATAAAACATATTAATTAGAAAAAATTATATATAAATATTAAAATTATAAAAAAATATATTTTTTAGTTATATAATTAAAGAATAAGTTTAAAAAAATTATAAAATTATAAATAAAAAATAAAATTAATTAACCGAATAACCGACCGAACCGAACTGAGTTGATTTGCTTAATTTCAGTTTTTTCTCTGATTTGGTTCGGTCACAATTTTCTCTTGGTCGATTTTGGTGGTTCTTTGACCAAACCGACCGATGCTCAGCCCTACATCTTGCTCATAGGTTGTTTTTTTTTTGGAAAAAAAAAATTATAATCTTTAATTTATGTTTACAATGGAAGGGTATATTATGTTGTATAAGTTTACAATTTCAATCGGTTAAATCTTCGATAAATTAAAAATGTTGTTTTATTTAAATTTTTAAAGATCTATTTATCCAAAAAGATCAAATCCTTTGTAACTTATTATGAATTTATTTTATAATTTTAATTTTTGCATAAATATTCTAATTTATTTAATTTTTGAAAAATACATTTCATCATTAATTTTAATTAAAATTGAGTGTGGAGGTGATAATATGATATTCTAGGTGCACCTTTGACTGAATTTTGATTAAAGTGAACGATAGAGTATATTTACCAAAAATTAATAAAATTAGGACATTTATATCAAAATTAATATTGTAAAACAAATTCATAACAAATCATAAGAGTCTGATATTTTTAGATCAATATTTCATTTCTAAATTATATTTTATCTTTTAAACACTATATAAGGACATGAAATGTAATTTAATTGTTCTTTCTTGAATCTTTAAGAAAATAAATATTAATCAATTGCATACGTAATAAAACAGGTAGAAAATATAAGCAAGAATACATTTATCTATTTAAGTTTGGACAAGGGATTAAAATCAACATTTAGCAACTTATGTTTTTTTTCTTTTTTTTTTCCCCTGAACATTATGCAATTTATGGCTGAGCTAGTGAAAGGATCGGATCATTAATAAAATCTACAGAACAGCTGTGTCCTAATTTTGCTAGGGCAAGTGCCCAGTTATTCCAGAAAGTGATAGAATAACTCAGGGTCCTATAGATGCAATGCTCCTAATGATCAAATGCCTTTAGATGGCATGGAAAAATTCAATGAACTTTTCATAAATAAAGTGCCGAGTGCATAATTAATAGATAGCTAGTGAAAAAAAAAATGCATAATTAACGGACACCCAGATTGTTAGCAAAGTTGACACAAAATACTAGTAACATGAGAGTAGCTTTCACGAATTGGGACATTCTAACGAGAATTTTGATGAGATTGTGGCCTTTGCAGATATCTATCAACTTCAAATTCAATAAATGATATTCATCCAATTCCTCCACCTACTTACCAATTGCCATGGCCCTTTGCCTTCTTTTTCTTAGGTCTTATGCCCTCCAACTTTAAATTTTGCAATGGAAAAATAAATGCCTCAACTTACCCACCAACTAGTACTCCTTTGTACAAGTATTTAATGTCCTATCTATTAGAATATCTCTTTATTTCATTTTGATTTGTATGTTTCTGTTTTCCTTTCATTACAGTATATTGTTTTGATAGGATACAACCTGAAATGGGGATTTACAATATTTGATTATATTATTAACTATCACTAACTATTACAATTACAATATATACTATATATATCTTAATGGGGGCAGACAAGCACATATTGTGCTTAACTATTGCCCCTATTAGAATTTAAACTTGACATTTTAAGGTTCCAGGATCTTCATATAGACCAATTAGTCTGGACTTTATTGGCCTTTCATTATAGTATATCAATAGTTAGTTCAATAGATAATTAGATTTATCTCTACTTCATTAATTGCAATTCAAATTCTGAGTAATTTAATAGGACTTTAAGGATAAATTTAGTATTGTTTTTTCTTTTGAATCCTTTAATTTTGGTGGAAATGACTTTTTTTTTAACTTAATGACTGAAAATTAATACCAAAATAAAAATTTATATATATATATATTGCTTCTCCACTTCTTTCTCCGATGTTTTCTAAATTTTTTATTTTAGTTCATTGTGGATCTTTATGTAGATATGTGGTAGTCCCTTTTTTTTTATTGAACTTTTTCATTAAATAAATACAAATGTTTTAGATTCATTTTATTTGTAATTTTTTTTGTTTGATTGTTTTTATTTGTTTCTTATGATAGAATTTGGTAATTTTTTTATAGATATGTTGATACCTTTTATAAAATTTGTTAAATTCTTTTTCTGTGTAACTATTAATTTTTTTTATGCGTAGTTGTTAATTAAGATGAAAAATTTGCTATTAATATTTTTACAATCAATCTTGTTTTAAAATCTGAAAAGTCAATAAGTGGAACCACTATTTGCC
Organism: Macaranga tanarius; assembly: GCA_949673435.1. Classification (NCBI taxonomy): domain Eukaryota; kingdom Viridiplantae; phylum Streptophyta; class Magnoliopsida; order Malpighiales; family Euphorbiaceae; genus Macaranga; species Macaranga tanarius. Next base: position 15,834 of record CATIWO010632506.1, read on the forward strand.
GACTTGCAATTCACAGCTCCGTCAACTCAATTAGAGATTATTAAAGTAAATTATTACCATTTAATAAAATTGTCTGTTTGTACTTTTTAATTATTATTTTTTATATTATATTTATGTATTAAGAGATACTTCTCTTGTTTGTTATTCTTTACTATTGTACTCATGTTTCGAAAATGTAATTTAAGTTTTCAGTGAATGAAAAATTTATAGTTTCTATTAAAAAAAAAACTATTTTTGTAGTGAAATTATGAATTTATATATATATATATATAATCTATTCGTAGGGTCGAATTCTGGTCAATACAGACTTATAAAATGCGTTACCTATTATCCTGCCATTGGTGTTTGAGCATTTCTCACCCATATTTTTCCACATTGAAACGTTCTTTTATAAGTTAGAAAAATGTTCTCTTATTATTATTTTTGTAGCAAATAGGAATATATCACATATTGGAAGAAGAATTTTTGGGGATACAAAAATGAGAAACATTTTATGAATTTATAATTTTTGCCTAAGGGTTTTTCCAAAATTCAGTTTTCAATGCTTATGATTTTATGAATCCTCATTCTTGCCTAAAGGTTTTTCCAAATTCAGCTTTCAAAGTTTTTCAAAAAGCCTAACCAGTGATTGAAAAATAAAATATTTTATGAATTTATAATTCATTAAAAATTTTAAAATTTGACTCTTCTAACCTAATTTCACTTTATAAATCCAATTCTAACAAACTTAATGCAATTGATATCAATTAATAATTTCTAACCAATGTGGCACCATATCAGTTAAAATTAATATTATCTTAATTCTTATTTGCATCTCCAATTTCAATTTTAAAGATTAAACAAATCATACTCATATGTTGAATATTTTAGAAACATTATGTATTTTTAATTTACAATTTTAATTGGGATATAATTTATATTGTTTTAGATATAAATATTAATAGTATTACTACTAAAAGTATAATTTAATATTAGTATTAATTTCATCAAAGGTGATTATAATGTTAATTACAACACATGTAACTAAAATTAATTATATTATATTAATTAAAAATATAATTAAAAAATTTAAACAAGATCACAAACGATAAAAAGCAAAATAGTTTTAAAGTTTTTTTTATTAGCCCTTTTGAAGATCAAGTATAACAGAATTTCAAGCAAAGCCAATTTATCCTCAAGAGACTGCATTAAATTCCACATGGAGAAGCTAGTGCAGTGCCCACACTAAAATCAACTAGAAATTGACTTAATATAGCAGAATTGGGGTTTAGGGAAAACAATAAGAAAAAAAAAAAAAAAGTAACAAAAATTGATATGTTTAACCACAGAAAATTTAAAGAGGGAGGGGTCCCATAGTACAGAGGTAGCCATCATCAATAGTTGTCAAATTGAATTTGAACAAAGTTTTTGATAACCATGTGTCCTTGAGGCAATGGTCTCCTATTGCTCTCTACATTGACCTAAAAAGACAATCAATTGAAGCCCAAGATCAAACCTCAAAAGAACTAAAAGGGTTGTTGAAGAAAGGAATTTTGAAATGTGCAAACCTGAAAATTATGAAAATTACACTTTCATCCCCATACTTCTTAACTTTATTCTTTTACTTGAAGTGGTCAAATTTGAGCCCTTGAATTGAACATTTCACTTTAGCCCTTGGAATGAATTGATTTCTACCTTTTCTTGCATCCGTAACCAAATGCTGCCTGAACATTGCAATGAAAGCTTCAACTCTTTCATTCAACTCTTCCTTAGACAACTTGTGAGCTTCACTATCCACTTTGATGTGTTCTTGCACAAGTTCATTTGCCTCCCTTGATTTTTGACATTCTTTGTGGTGTTTAGCTTCTATAGTAGACAAGGCACATTCTTTACTTGGTTTCTTGTTTTCTTGATTCTTGATTTCTGCATTGTCATTACTTTCTTGATTTTCACTTAGACTTGAACTCGAATGCATTGAAGTATAAACAATGGCTAATAGAACAAGATTGAGGACGAGAAAGACCCTTGCGCGCCATTGCTCATCGAAAAACATAACTAAAATGCGTTTTAGACATGCCATTGCTAGAGTTATTGTTCCTGCTGCGATGAAAATTTTATGTACACATTCATCTTCATGCTCAATCCCATTTGTTGCTCTCTCACTCTCTATCTTCTTGTAATCCATTTTTTATGTAATTTTTTTTTTAACAATGTGTTATGTTCTTTAAGGGCCATATTTATATATGTAGAATAGGAGACAGAATCCCTTTGAACTTGGCTTTATTTGCAGACCCTTTTTTATTTTTATTTTATTTTTGGTTATGTGTATGTGTATATGTAGGTATAGGTGTGATGATAATTGATAAGAGGACGTGACTGAAGCCTAATGAGAGTGCAGGTGACAAGGGAGACAAAGCAAACATGCTTTAGCTGCAATTAGTGCAGTTCTTTTTTTTTTAACCTCAGGATTTTAGTTATGTTGGCTTGTTTGTTGTGTGTGTTTGTTTTTGGGGCTTGGCGTGCACATTGCTTTGGAATTGGCATTGTGCTTTTTGCTGGAGCTTTTGAATTCCGTGTCATGTACAGTGGTCCTGTGTGGCTTAAGAAAACAAAAGCCTGAAAAGGGCAGGTTTTGCCATAAACAAAAAGAATATTTGGCAGAACTTTTCTCAACAAGTTTATCTACCTTTATTCCAGGGCTAAAGTAGCAATTTGGCTCCTAAACTTGTAATTAAGGAGCAATTCACTCCAAAATCAAATTCTCATCATTTTACTCAAAACATTTTATGTTTTGATAAATTAGCCCCAAATTTAAGAGTTTTTATTGCACCATTTTTTTTAAAAAAAAAGAAAGTGAGATATGTTTAAAAATTAAACAAAATTATCTTATTTTATTTTGTCTCAAAATAATAATAATAATAATAATAATAATAATAATAATAATAATAATAATAATATTTTTTATAAGTATTGTTGTTTTTAAATGGATGCGGTATATTTTAAATTATTGAGAAAAATGGCTTCTTTAAAAAAAATAATTTATTATGTTTAGAGAATATGTGTCACACAAACATTTGAGGATAATTGACCAAAACGTAAAATATTTTGAATAAAATGATCCCAAAATTAATTTTGGGATGAACCATTTCTAGATTACTAATTTAGGAGGCAAATTGCTACTCTAGTCTTTTAATACATGATATTTTTAAATAGATTTTTAAAAAAAAGTACTGTTCTTTGTTATTATTATTACCTCCAACTCGAGACGTGCATGTCACTAGAGATCCACACAAAGAGCAAATATCATTTAGGAGACCCACAGTGAAAATATATCATTTCAGGTAGAGGTGATTGTAAATGCGAGAAACAAGCAATAAAATATGGGATCATTGAATGCATTGAAGTAAGCAATTTAACAATTGATAATCTCATCCTATAGTTTCTAACAGAAAGAAATCAATTCACAATTTATGTATGTTCTTACCGTGCACGCAAATTCTTACTGATACATCAGTATCTATCCCTTGATTCAACAAAAAGAACCAGGTGCTCTGAAACATTTCTATTTAAAAACAATGAGCTGCCTAAGTGTGCAATGTGCATAATTAATTATGCCAAAATTTTAAAACTGAAATTCCATTCGTGTTGCGCCTATTCTGCATAGAACGGATAATTTACCATCCAGTTATAGGGTAAAAGTATTAGTTGAGGTCAATGAATTAATTCTTCACTTCTCTCTTGATCACTTTTCCATTGATATTTCTTAAAAGAATTCTAATATAAAAAGATCATGCTAAAAAAAAAAATCGACTTGTGTTGCGGAGTGATTCATTTCACCTGCAAAATAAAATACACATTCATAAAAAGAATCACATAAACACCAAAAAGAAAGTAAAAAATATCAAATAGGCAATAAATAATATTTGTCTTCCAAAAATGTGATTTTTTCACAAAGAATCACATAAACACCAAAAAGAAAAAAAAAAAATCAAATAGGTAATAAATAACTTCTGTCTTACAAAAAGGTGATTTTTTCACCTTTCAGCTACAGCTCCTTTCTAATTTTATGCATTTTTGCCTGCTCTTACATCTTGGATTCTTGGGGGGTTACCCCAAATTAATCACAGATAAAAAATGTACACTGATATTACAGCACAATGGGTAAGATCATAGGTTCAAAGCTCACCAAAGGTAGGTGAGTATTATTAAGTTGAACTTGTGAGTATTATTAAGTTGAATTTGTGAGTATATTATTAAGTTAAATTTGTAAGATTGAACTAAAGCTATAACGCTTTCAATACTATGTAATTGAGCTGCGTTATAATGTTTATATATATATATATATATATATATATATATATATATATATATATATATGATTCTCTCAGTATTCATTAGCCACAAAGGCTCCAACAATTTCAAAATTTAGTTTAGTTTGGTGGACCCATAAAGCAACAATGCTTTGAATACTCTGTAATTGGCATGATCACTATAAGCCTAGTTGGCAGTTGTATCTTGTAAATATACTAACTTTGACAATGTGTTTGTGCGTGTGTGTATATATATATATATATTGTCAAAGATAGCTTATTACAGCAGAATGATTGTGAATACTATTATACGGGCCTATTGGTGAAAAAAATCCAAACGTTTGAAATTTTTTGCAATCTAATATCAAACTTTTAAGTTTTGTAACAATATCCCAATTTAGCAAATGTTTGACAATTTTAACACAAATAGTTTTTTGGTCAAAATTCACTAAAAATGCTGATATAGCATCTTATAAAATGTCCAATTTACCCTTTTTATTTTTCTAAATGTATAATGATCTATTGGTATAAAAATCCAAACATTTGAATTTTTTTGCAAATTTATCCCAACTTTCAAATTTTGATAAAATATTTTAATTTAGCCAATTAATAATTATTTATTTAAAATTCAATAAAAATACAAACACAATAAAAGAATTACATTTATTGTTAAGAAATTGTTAAATTCACAAATGATTTTTATAATAATTTTAAAAATTAAAGATATTTTTAATATAAATTTTTTTACTCTAGTTAACTTAAATTTTTAATTATTTCATACTTATTTATATGAAAATAATTAAAAATATCTAATTTTAAAATTCAAGGAAAATTTTTCTTATTTTATAACATACACATACATATGTAATATTTAAAAATTTATTAAAATAATAGTTAATCATAAATTAAAATTTTATCACGTGTAAATTTAATTTTTCAATTATCATGTTTTATTTAATTTTGGTCAAATAATTTTAAATTGAAATATTTTTAAAAAATTAAAAATGGGATAAAACTGCCAAAGTCGCAACGTTTGGATTTTTTTATGCCAATATACATTTATTGATTTTATAATATAAAGGGTAAATTTGACATTTTACATATGTCACGTCAACTTCTTATAATTTATTTTGACCAAAAAAAAATTATTTATGTTAAAATTAATAAACATTTACTAAATTTGGATATTGTTGTAAAAATTTAAAATTTAAAATTAAATTGTAAAAAGTTACAAATATTTATATTTTTTATACCAATAGGCCAATTATTTATTGTTCACAGAGCTCATGTTTATCTGCAAGAGCCAAATAAAATTACATCAGAGTCTAGACCTCTGCCAATTCAAAGCCCAAATTTATTCTCTCTTTATTCTTGCACAAATTAAATACATAGCCTAAAAAACATCATCACTGCAGTGACTAATAGTCCTGTTTTGAGTTTTGTGATCTTTATGGCTTTCCCATCTTTTCCCAAGTCACATGAATATGGTTAGTGGAGTTTGTTTGGTAGTTGATCCGCAACTAGAATGTAGAAGAGCCCCATAACTCCAGTGTGCATCCGGGTGTTGTTATAAGTTGATTCCAGAATTAATTTCTCCCCATCTGCAATCTTCACAGAGCCTGGTTCAGGATAACAAGTTGAGATTCCAACAACGTAACCAGCCTCGTTTCCTGCTTCCTTTCCTTCTCCATAAGTGGGTGCTGAAGCGCACAGAACACGTCCGTCCTGATGAATTCACCACACAACACACAGGTAAGTGAATTTAGATGTTAAATTGTTAAACCTATCGTGAAAGATGTGTCTGAAGAAGCATATTTTATTACAAGCTAGAAAGTTAAGGTTGAAAATTGATATGAAAAGTAAATAATTAAACCTGTCCATAGAGAGTTGAACCAATTCCTCCAGTGTGCTGATGGGCAACACCATAGATGACATAACCACCAGTTGGCATGGTGAGGTTTGTTGCCCTGCTGACATCCTTGCACCCATCAACAGCTCCACCAGTGGCATTGCAGGACTCAACTGTATACTCGACCTGCACCAACAATTATTAGAATTCAACATATTGATATAGATATGCTATATATAGCAATGTTAATTAAGTTAATCTACATTTTAATATTTAGTATCTACCTGACAGCCATTCTCTGGAATGAGTCCTGTGAAACGATTAAACCTTTTCCCAGTATCAGTGACATCAAATATATAGACTTTAGCAGGGAGAACTGAACTCTCCCAATCAACCCATGTCACAGTGTATCGCAAATAAAAGCTTCTCCTGGCACCCTGAAATCCCTGTCTCAGCTTACACTGTTTGCCATCATAGCAACATCGCAGACCTCCTTTGTATTCCGGGTTCAAAGGACCGCCAAATGCATCAATTGTCACATTGTACAGATCACACCTGCATTCAGCACATCCCATTCTATCTTCGACTCCCCTTGTGTCGATGGCATGAATGTTAAACATCCATTCCTCTTTGAACCCTTGAGGAATTTCAGCAGGATTGCCAACCTCTATCCCATAAGGGTCTGGAACATGTGTGTCTGTTCTTCTTGTTTCTGCTCCAAGACCAAAATACTGTCCAAGAACAGTACCTTGACATAATCCACTGTTTCCTGCAAAAATTAGATCTGACATGGGACTGTTATCGCTAGCTGTAGTATTCTGGCGTTTATGGTATTTGATGACTATCCAGTGATGAAGATATGTTTCATAAAGTGGTACTGAGTTCCCAGTCGCCCCATCAATTATTTCAGCATTAAAGCTTTTGAGAAAAATATGACCTCTTGGGAAGTCAACATTGTAGTAATTCTTGTTCACTACTGATCCTGGTCCAAGAACAAACATAGGGGACAAGAAAGTAGCAGATTTGATCTTACTTCCATTTGCAGATATGGTAAACGCAAGTGCCAGTGTCACCAATGAAAGCAAGCGACCTTGAGAAAAATGCATCGTATTGTTGCCTGTCATTTTCGTTATGTGTATATCAGATCCAAGTCAAAATCATGCATAATTAATCTTGCACAAACCCAAAACAGCATGTAGTATATAGCATTCCAAACAATTACAAACAGTGATTAATTTGTAAATTAATGCAGTCTTAACACATCAATAAAATTTCAACTCTTTTAACTTGTTTTACGTCATATACACACTCCTGAAATCAATTTCCAAGCTATATTGTATCACACAGACATATATAGCTACATATATATATAGAGAAATTCAACTTCAATCATAACAACACACTGCAAGTCAATAGCATAAATTTTTCAGTACAGATACGTACGTTAAGAGACAGCTGAAGTATTCTTCTGTGTACTGCACTTCGTTGTAAAAGAACACAACTCGAAGAGAAATTTATAGTATTTCACAAGAAAGAGAGCATGCACTCGGATCCTGGTGGGCGCTAATAGTTTACTAATTTTCTTCTTTTCTGGCAGGCGCGAATTTCAGCACTTTGACTTTTCTAACCAGACGCTGTTAAGTTAGCTTTTGGGTACTATAATGGTCATTATGTCGTCGTTGAAGAATTTAGGACACATATATATACATGGACGCCGATAGGACACCTATTGCAGTGGATAGGTTAAAAAGATAAAATATCTTTTCCCCTAAATTATACTTTTACCGTTATTTAATTAATAATAAAAAATTATATAATAATTAAAATATATATTTTTTATTATTTAATTAAATAAATTGACAAAATTTAAAATTTGAAAAAGAA
>CATIWO010632830.1:0-10231 GCA_949673435.1 Macaranga tanarius
CCCTTTGATAATTAGAGTTCCTAATTGTTAGATAATTAGTGGGTTCTAATTCATTGTTTAACCTAGATAGATCTTGGGCAAAGAAATCAATAGATTGATATAGTTCCTAGTTGTTAGATAACTAGAGGGTTGTATCACTAACCCTTTTAGGAACCCTTTTTGGCTTAGTTTTAATAGCTATATATATGTATCAAAAACCAAAAACGAAATTGAAGAATTGATAATTGATTTATTAAAATTTTCGAATTTCCTTTGAGTTCTTGAAAGAGCTTATTTGATCTTTGCATCCTTAGGCGCCTTTGGTTATAAAAATCGCCCTTTGATAATTAGAGTTCCTAATTATAGATAATTAGAGGGTTCTAATTCATTGTTTAACCTAGATAGATCTTAGGCAAAGAAATCAATAGATTGATATAGTTCCTAGTTGTTAGATAACTAGAGGGTTGTATCATATCGACGTGATGAATTTTATGAAAGTTGACTTGCAAACCAGCAATGTTGTCAAAATCGCGTTTCAACGCTACGATTTTACGATTCAAAATCATTTAAACGATTCAACGCATATAGAAAATTAGTTTTGCATAAAATCGAGTAAAATTGCGTCTCAAAATAGTAAAATCGGTAGAAAAGTGATTTTACCTCTGATTTTAACTATTTTACTGATTTGAATAAAACTACATCGTTTTGTTGTGTTTTTTTTAAACTACGTCATTTTGTTTTGAATGCATAACAAAAGAAAAATTGCAAATAAGCTAGGTCATTTTTTTCCCAAAACGCCATCTTCTCCCTCTGGTTTCTTCTTGTGGTTATTCTTCCCAAAATCCATTTCATTGTTCTTCTTTTTTCTTCCTCTGGTTTCTTCTACGGTTTCTTCTTCAATTTTCTTAGTCGTTGATGTCTTCAATTGGATCCTCGCCGTCGGACACAAAATCATCCATAGTAAGTGTTCCATAAAATCTCAACCCTCACGCTTTAATTTTTTTATTTCTTTCACTATCTCTGTATAAAAATCAAATCTTTTTTCACTCTCATGCTTTTTTCATTTCCATAAAATCCTAACTCTCACTTCTTTCACTGTCTCTCACTTCTGTTGCATCATCTACTACATCAATAAAAGGTCTATTGTCTTGTTAGCAGGGACCATTTCTTCTTTTTCATTGCAATATGTTGTTTGATAAACTACTTCTTGCATCCTGAACTCGTGGCTTATTTTTTGTTCTGTTTTTCTAACCTGATGCAGTACATTGTATTTCAACTATGTATATAGGAAGACATGGGGATGTTTATTAATCATTAATTGGTGCTTGACATTAATAGATATTTCAGTATTTGTCTAGTTCAAGGGTTTTTTCTCTTAAAGATTAGTGCTAATTGTCTCTTTTGGGGCTTTCTCCATTTGTCTATTTCAAGGTTCTTCAACATGATTAACATGGTAGACTTGAATTCGTAATTTCATAGTGTTATTCCTTTTGTGTGTATAGATGCTTTCATAATGCCATAGAAAGCAACCCACCCCTTTATTTCAGTGTGCAATGACCTATAGACACCTAGTGTAAGGAGTGCTAGAAACGCATTGCAGTCTCTAGGCAAATCCAGATCTTAGATTCTTGAAATATGTTGGCAACTATATGCAGGCAGTTGACAATGAACTTGAAGGTGATTGTGGTGATGAATATGAAGATAGTGATGATGATGAGATTGGTCTTGGTCAATATAGAAGTATTGATGACTTTTATTAGTGTATTGTTGTGTTGCTACTTATGGACATGAAATTTTTTTCCTTTTCTTTTAATGGATGTCTCATTATAATTTTATTTGTCATAACATCAAACATTAAATTATATGTTATCTTTGCATTATTTATCTTTATTTTATGGATTGTTGTATTATTTATTTATTTTTTTTTTGGAAGGCATGAAGATTGAATTTAGTATAATAATAATTTAACTAGAGTAGAAATATTAATATATTTTAAATATTTAAAAACTACCTATTTAATATGTGTTCTAAAATCTTACGATTTTATGATTCGATTTTACGATATGAGTTTGTGGGTACTCTTCCGATTCTAGGTTAGAAAAGCGATTTTGACAACCTTGCAAACCAGAGACAAAAGCAAAACATCACAACATACATAATAAATTTAGAATAGAAATATCATCAGAATTTACCAAAAAAATACTATGATCAGCAATTTGTAAATGAGAGAGAGGCAGACCACCATTCCCAAACTAAAATCTATCCATATATAGCAATGAGAAAGCATTTTCTCAACTAACAAAGACAAGGATTCTACCACAATAATAAAAAGAAGATGGAAAAGAGGACATCCATGTTTAACTCCATTACAATTTGGAAATTCAGAAGTTGGAGAACCATTTACCATGACTGATGCCCGAGATCTTGTAAAACATTCAACCATCCATGCTTGCCATTTAACACCAAATCCCATACATTACAATATTAACTACAAAAAGGGCCATTTAACAGAGTTAAAAGCTTTCTCAAAGTTAATTATCAACATAAAGTAGCCTTGCTTGTGTTTATGACATCTGTGCAGAACTTCAATATATAAAAAATAGGGTTAATTATTTGGGAGGTCACCCAACTTTACACTTATTTCATTTTGGGTACTAAACTTTAATTAGTTTCATATTGGGTACCAAACTTCAATTTAAGTGTCATTGGCAAGTCACATGGTGGCTGTGTGTCTATGTGACAGCTAGAGGAGGACATGTGAGCAACCCTACTCAGCAAAATTGCCACGTCAGCGATGCCACCTCACTTATAACCCCAACTCTAATTTTAACATAATCCAAAATAATTGTAATAATTATTTAAAAAAATTCAATATAATTTAATTAAAAAAAAAACTCAAATGATAAAAAAAAAAAGCATAAAATTAAAATTTAAGCTTGGAGTAAAGTTGAGGGCTGAGGGTGGAATTTACATCTTCTTTATCCCAAAATAAAATTAGGAGCAATGGTGAATGACGCTGAGCAGCAGCTGCTTCTTCTTCTTCAATGTGATTAATAATAATAATAATAATAATAACAATAACGTCTTCCATATATTGTGGTCCTCCTCCTCCCACTCTTGTCCTTCACCATCCTACAATAATTACTTGTAAACCTAAATCATCATCTGTTACTTTCAGTTTTAATTTCAATTTCTCCTCCGCCCTGCACCAGCGTCATCAACCTCCACCCTTCCTTCGAATTGCAGCTGCTTCCGCCGTATTCTTCTTTAGCCTAATGATTGCTGCGTCAGCATCTTCTACTCCATTACTCTTCTCCTCAGTTGCACCAATTGAAGGTTAGTAGTGTTGTATTGTGTTTTGATTTGTTTGAATTTGTATTAAATTAATTTTATATTTTAATTGCAGATGTGTTTCCCTTTATTCATCATCACATAGTTCACCCTATCACGACAAATAAACAGAACCCTTATTTTTCTTTGCTATACCATATCAGAGAAATTCGATTCACAACCAGAAAAAAATTTTCATTATTTAATCATAGCAATTGTTGGTCAGAACTACTTTATAATCCAACAAACTTCAAGAATCTAATCTAACATCAACAAAGGCTACCTCCTTCCATTTGCTGCATCAGTGATCTCTGCTCGAGTGGGGACATCGGACATTACAAGAGATTCGAAGACCTGAGTTGCCCAAGTGACTGGTATGTGTGCAGCATTGCAAAGAGAGATAATTTCTTCCTGCATATCAGCCAGACTTTCCCACCCACACTCAACTGCAATATCTCCTCTAGCAATCATGACTCCAAATGGATTTGCAGTGTCCTCCAGCTGCGTCTATGAATGGGAGTAAAGAGGAGGGAAGTAAAATGGGTTAGGCGATTTTGGGGTTAGGTTAAAATTAGGGTTAGGGTTATAAGTGAGGTGGCATCGCTGACGTGGATAACTTTGCTAACTAGGATTGCTAACGTGTCGAATATTCTAAGAATATTCCTCCTCCGCCTGCCATCTGGACACACAGCCACCAGGTGACTGCCTAATGACACTTGAATTGAAGTTTAGTTACCGATATGAAACCAATTGAAGTTTAGTACCCAAAATGAAATAAGTGTAAAGTTGGGTGACCTCAGAAATAATTAACCCCTAAAAAATAACTATCCAAAAATGTCTTCTATAAATAAAAGCCATCTGATTTTGGCTAATAATTTCTGGCAACACACTCTCCAGTCTATTTGCTAATAATTTAGCAATAATTTTGTATAATCTATAAATGAGGGAAATTGGTCAAAAATCTACCATTCGAGATGAAGCAGCCTTCTTGAGAATTAGAGTAATGAATGACGTTTTGATAGCACTAGGAAGTTTGTCACCAGGTTCGCACCATTGATTTGATGATGCCGATGTTGCAAGAGACTAGTGACAGTAGAATCTTCCAAGGTGGTCAGCTCCTGAACTTCTTTAATTTTTTTTATATAAGAATGAATCACTGCTTGTGTAGTAGGAGAGCTTTCCAGGGGATAAAGACTTCATCAATCTTCTAGCGCTTTGAGGGGGGAAATTTTAAAGGTAAACAATTGTGCCAGAATGAGAGACTATTGAGGCTAAGGTTTTGGTGTTTGGTGAGGATGAAGGAGGAGGATATATAATTATTGTTATGTTGAATATGTAATTAAGTTATAACTAAATATAATTATTTATTTAATTAAGATTTACATAATAAAATACCTACTAAATACTAATTTAACAAAAAAAATAATATTAAGATATATTTTTTTAAAAAAATTGATAGTCATACTACATATAAATTGATTATATATTTTTGTTTACACTTTAGATGAATTATTAATGTTTTGTAATTTTTTTTTTAAAAACTAGTTTTTATTTTACTTATATAAAATATAGAGTTTATGTTAAAAGTCTTTCAATTTTTGAATATCTATTTTGAACCGCACCACACTGAGTCATTTTGAAAGACTTGAATCCTCATACTGAATTATGTTGAAATAATGGGATGATATGATATAGAGATTTTCTAAATTTCGTATAGCATTAAAAATTTTTATTTTTAAAATTTAATAAGTTTTAAAAATTTTCAATTCCCAAATTTTTGTGATCCGTGATCACCCTAATGCACGCTACTGAAATTTTTCATGCACTTAATTTTTCAAAGAACTCGCACTCATAAAGATACATGACTCACATTACAGCCCACGTCCCAAGCTCTCATGCGCACCTAACACACACACATATATTATAATTCACGTTTTTGCTAACATGCATATTTATAGGTGCTGCCCAACAATGCACTGTTATTTTATTGGCTAACACTGCCAACTTTTTTTATTATTATTATGTCAAAAAATAATGCTGCCAACTTTATAGACAAATAAAAGATAATGGGTTGCTGATATAGGTTGTGGTGCACAATCTACTACAAGAGAAAAGACAAACGTCTTTTCTTTTTTTTTTTTTTTTTTTCTAATTTTTCCCTTATAGCTAAATTAGTGCTTCCAATTTTTATTTCTTTTCTTTCAAGTCCTTGTTTTGAATGCCTTTTCAATTTAGTCCAGAATTTACAAAGAGTTTATAATTTTACCTTTCCATAGCTCTAATACCTAGCCTTTTCTTATTAAGGTATAAACAAAAAAATACTCTCGTAGATCTTATTTTACTAACTAGAGTTAGAAGATGATCTAAATATCCAATAAATAAATTAATAACATGTAATTTTCTATTACACTCAACATAATCATACTACTAATGATGATATTCAAATGAATATTGAATTCTTCACAACTTGCCTTAAATAATTCTTGTCTAATACTGCTTAAACTATTAGTATTAGACCAATCTAATAAACTTATATTATGAATAAAACTTTCAACAACAGAAGCCATAAGAAAAAACTAAAAGTACTAACAAAAATAATAAATAAGGACACAAGCTAAGCTTTTTCAAAGATTAAATAGAATGATATCTAGAATTTTTAAACTCTTTCATCTTCTCATACTCATTAAAGTATTAAGAGCTAGCAACAAGACGTAAAGATTCCTTGTTCCTGAGAAAATAATTCTCAAATTTATTCTATCTCAAAGTCCATTCCCTTAACTATTTAGAATAGTTTTATGTTAATTTATTCAAGGATTCTAAATAGTTACTTAAAGAATTAAGCTAATCAACAATATAATTTAATAATCTTATTATTGGGTGATTGCCTACTATATGATCTAGATGGAAACAATCAAGATTTGAGAAATTATTTATCATGTATACAAATGCATCAAGTTTGTTTGGATTGATAAACTTAACTCCTTCTGCTAAAACAATATAGCAATTCTTTTGGAAGAAATATATACCGTCAGTGAATAAGGTCCACTAAACTTCCGCAATAGTTTCAAATCTTCTTCACAACAACTACTAGCAATAGTCTATTATTTGAAGGTTCTTTTGTACTATGGCTGCTTTTTCGCTGTTTGTAATTTGAGTCTTACAAAAAGTACTTTTTCTTAATACTAATGTGAAGAACATAAGGTATAAAATAACAAAAATACTCTCAAAGATATAGAGAACTCTTGTATTTATTTCTGCTCCCCTTCTTTATAAAACTGAAGAAGTATATATAGAAAATACAACATAGCTTATGCCTCTAGTACTAGTTGCCAACTCAAAAATATAAAATAATTAAAGCACACTCAATAATAAACAATCAATGTCTCTGATCCTATTTTTTAGTTATCTTTAAGTTTATATTTATAGACATCTTATCTCTTTTTATCAAAATAGAATCTAAAGATATAAGCATTCTACTGCTAGCCTCTAACATATCATTACTTTGAGATGATGCCCTTATCTTTTTAGTTGCTGGATGTAGACCACTTTTCAAGTATTCATAATGAGATTGACATTATGGATGACATTACTTGTCACTCTATTTATGAATTACAGACATGCAGGTCCCAATTTAGGCTTTCTTTTTTTTTTATCCTTTTCTTGAATTTTCTTATCTTTCTATGCCACAAGGTGCTTGTTTTTGTATTCAACTACCTTTCATATCTCAAAAGTTTTAGATTTGAAATATAGACTAGGATCTTTGTCTTCTAGTCTTAGAAGTAATTTTCTTATTTCTTTTCGTCAAGTGACAAACTTCTCATTTTTAGTAATAACAAGGTCTCTAAATCAGATGGCAACAAACAGACTACCATAGCTGATAATACAATATTCTTTATTAAATAATATATTCTCCAGAATAGCCTTAAGAAACTCAATGAGAAGAGCTTCATTAGCCAATTTTGCTTCTTTGTACATTTTTCATTTTAGCTTTACATTATGACTATTAACCTTCTGAGGCTCCACAAGCTATCCATTAGTAACAGGACTGAGATCTCAAATTTAATAAGGATATCAGACCTTACCATCCTCTTCGTATATCCAAAATTGTACTAACAATTTGAAACATAATAAATTTAGAAGATTTTACAATTAAATTTAGAGCAGTTTGCAGAATTTAGGGAATTCTAAACATGGATTGTCTACATCTATTTTTTGGAATTAATTTTAATTTAGCTTATGTAAATTTAAGACTTTTCACTGTCATGTCGTCTTCATTTGCTTGTCAATGGATATGGAGATGTAATATAGAATACTTTTAAAGAGAGCGGTTTATCGAATCAATAATATTTCTCTTTATAGTGCATCTTACATTTGGAGTAGATATTGAGTTATATTTTCAAAAAGCTTTTCTGATTAGAAATTTCTTTAAAGAATCCTTTTTCATATGTCGAGCAGATTCTAAGTTATTTTTCCAATAACTGAATGTACTTAGCAGCTTCTTACATGAAATGTGCCATTTGCATGTAGTCCTTCTTTCGAAGTCCTTTCTTTAATTAATCCTACACAAATCATAGAACCGTCTTTAGACAAACGAAGACTATCACAGTCTTTACAATAATGTTAGGGTTTTTCACCTTCAGGATTTTCTATTATTTCTAGAATTCCTCCAAAATTACCATCTCTTGATTCTTTATTAGAATCTTTAGGTTCAAATATCTTTTAAATTTAATGATGTGCCTGGGTTGACTCGTGTTCCATAGTGAATTCTCATAGTTTATCCCATTCAAGATTATCTTTAAAAAGATTATTAGAAAAACTTCTTCCTTTATGACCTTAGAACTTCCTCACTTTGAAGAATTTTGTTATTTTTTCAAATTCCTCTTAAGTAGTTCTGTTATCAGATGTTTATGATTTTACTTCCCATCGTTCAGTTTTCTTATCTTTTTTATCCAAGGATTTCTCCTTCTGTTCCTTAAGAGAAACTAGAGTACTTTAACTCTTTATTTTTTTTTTATGTTCCTTTCTAGAGTTTACTAATTTTTTAAAATTTGTTGTGTCTTTTTTACGTGGAAAAATAATAGAAATATGACTAGTTTACTTACACTGTCAACAAATAGTATCTTTATTTTCATTTTCGTCATAATAGGACCAAGGCTTACACTTTCATTCTCTTCCCTTTATGCTTTTGGGAATATTGTTTCCTTGAATGTTCTTGCCTTTTTCATATCTAGCACCATTTATTCTTGGCAACAACATGCATCTGCAAAATTAAGAAGTTTATGAAAAAGAGAATCAAATATTATATTTTTATTAGATGAAATATACTCAATATCAAACTTGTAATAGCTAAACTACTCTTACAATCTCAAAAGTGTAGTTTGTCTTACTTCTTTAAAGTTCATATTCATAAACCTTTTTACATAGGTTGAATCTATTTTAAAAATGAACTTTTTTATGCTAAAAAATATAAAATGCTTTAATATCATTTTTTTTGCAGTTAATACTTCCTTTTCATAGATTGGATAGTTAGTTTTATATCCTTAAAAGATATAAAATTTTATCATATTAATCCACTCATCTATTCTACAAGATGTATACTTTTCACAATCTAAATTTAGAAAAGCTGCCGAACTTATGACTAGCCTTAAAGGATTATCCTTATGTAAGAATTTTTCTTTTATCTTATGGAGATAATTAGACTTATATAAATTCCTCTTCATTGACATATACTCATTACATATTCTATCATCTATGTGCAATAGAACTTCATTTGGGTAGACCTAAAGATTTCTTAACATCTTATGCTATATTACTATTATTTATATTTACTGCTTTAATGACAAGGTCAACAATATAAAAGGACTTTTTTTTTCTTTTCTCAAATTTTTACTTCTTTTTCTATTACCAGTCCTTTCAGAGTTTTTTCTCTCTCTATAGCATCTAGTCTTTTATTTACCAATTTGCCTATTTTGGTGGCCAAGGCTTGTCATTCACCAATTTGCCTACTTCAGAGCTTTTTCTCTCACTATAGCATCTAGCTTTTCATTCACCAATTTCCTACTTAGTAGCCAAGGCTTTTCTCTCCTCTAGTGAATCACCAAGTATTCGACCTTTAGTATGCAAATGCTCAATGAGTTGATTCACTTCATTTTGCACATTGTTGAATGAAGTCAATCATGATAGATTAGTGGATTTTGAACTCTTTGTCTGATTTCCCATTAAGCTTGATGCTTGATCGGGAGCCAAAAATCTTCTCCTCTAGATAAATTACAAATACAGGGTTATTCGTAAAATATCTCAACTTTTTGGACTAAAATGACTATAAAAATTTTTTCACGGACTAAACAAAACTGAGGGGGAGAAAAGGTATTTTACCAATTCCGCATCTATTGCCGTTAAAGATAAAAGGTCTCTCGGTCCAATCAAACAATCCTTAATTTGGTAGGAAACATTTTAGGCCAGTAGTAGAACAGTGCTTCATGCAAATACCTCGGCCAAAATTCATGCATCCAGATTGCAACAAAAGAGATGGGTGAACGGGAATCATATCGCATGAGCAAAATATCTAAATTAGTGATGATTTTTAACAGATGTGGCGTAAATTTCAAATCTCTTCAAACGAAGATTAGTGATGAAAGTTCTCTTTAACATATGATATTATCGCAAATTTGCTTCAAAATATACAAGTTAGAAATTTGTCTTTATTATTGTTGTTGTCATCGTTGTTATGAAAGACATATTTTTGTTTTTTATTGTCACCGTTTTCTGTCTATTTGTTTTGATCTTGGACTCTAATTGCTTTTTATCATATCAGAATTCTCAATCAATTGTAAATAAATTAATCAATATAAAAAAAAAAACAGAAATTAATATATTTTTGAAAATATACATGTACACATTTCATTAATTAATTACAAAATTT
>CATIWO010632961.1:0-10131 GCA_949673435.1 Macaranga tanarius
AAAAAAAAAAACTTTGTAGATTATAAAATATTTTTATTATTTACTCAACCTTCCGCATTTAATAATAACTTTATTATGCTGAGAAATTTGGAAAGTGACAAAAGAGTTTATCTTTAGAGAAAAAAGTCGTGGATCTTACTAACAACGCCAGGAAATCTACTCCAGTTTATGAAAAGTGGCTCAGGTGTATGTATCTCAAAACACAAGAAAAGGACAGCAACAACTAAACTAGAGATGGACTCCACCTTCACATGGAACAGTCAAATACAATTCGGATCGATGCTTCATTCATACAGGTCAGAAATGATGCCAAAATAGCTTTCATTTGCGAAGACTTAAAAGGGTTTTCAGCTCGATCCCTTGTATTGGCAGAGGCAGCTGCCCTCAGACTCAGAGACGCAGTCAGGCACATGCAAACTTCTTAAGTTTATTTTTGAGGAGATGCTATAAGGATTTTTTTTTTTTTTTTTTTTTTTAAATATGTAAGCAAATTAATCAAGCGTCAGATATTATTGCCAAAGAATTACCTACTGTACTGATAATTTGGGCAGAATATTTGGAGTGAATGTAATGTCTTCCTTGCAAGTTAATGATATTTGATCATTGCATCCAACAATCAAAGATTATAGAATACAGTACATACACAGCTTATCAGAATTTAGGGCAGTGCGCGAGTGAGTGAGTGATTGTGTTTTGCTGCCATCCCCCAGCAGCCAGCATATACCATTTAATGACCTTATTGATTCGAGACCATCAATTCCTGCTGTTTTCTGTATCACTTATTTTTTATTATTTATTGAGGGTTGGAACCATTAATATAAGAATAAGATAAGAGAAAAAGAAAACTTGTGAATACCCATTTGAAAGTTTAGAGCTTGTAAAACAAATGTCTTAATAAATATAGGGCTGAACAAAGAAAAGGGCCCAGAGACTGCTGCTTCTTATTGATTGCAAAAAAAGAGACACCCTCAAATTCATAGCCCAACAGTAGCTGCACATTAGAATTATTTTTATTAACGGGGAAAACAAATAATTTAAGTGCTGATAAATTATATAATATAAAAAATTTATGATAGCAGAATTTGAACCGTGCATTTTACAATATTCAAAAAGAAAGCAGCTGCTAAAATGTTCAAAGATAATCTTAGTATGCGAAGCAACAAACATACTTGCAAATTATTAGTATAAACCATTTAAATTATAAGAAATAAAAGTCAGCAGTGAGGGACTAACAAAATAGTAAATCCTTTTTAAAAATATTTTAAGGTTTAAAATTTAAATTCTAATGTCGTGAATTTAAAAGGCAAAAACTTCCCTTTTATTGTATGGCTAATATAAAAAAAATGGTAAGAATCAAAAGAAATTAGTGAACGAAATAAAGGTGGAAGATATAAATAACATCATGGGACGCCAACCACAGATTGGTCAATGGTCACACGTTGTCTACGATTCTGCCAAAACACCGCATAAAAAAGGGAAGCCATATTTTTTGTCCGTTCCCCGGTGCATCTCACCAGCACAACCCAATCAAAAACACGTGTCCACACGCCGTCACTTTCATCATCCTCAAAACGACGCCACTTCATTACCAGATATTGAAATTGCAAAATCTGCAGTTGTATTAGAATGGAGTCAGCAAAAAGCTGCTGCAAACAAAGATTGACTCTTTGAAATGCATAATTTTTTTCTTTCTGCATTTCTTGGGCTTTTGAAACACTTAAAAAACGAGAGATCAGATATAGCTGTCAGAAAGAGCTTAAAACACTATTAATAGTAGTGGTAATGGCTTCTGTGTCACCATGTAAATGGCCAATAAACACAAACCCCTCTTATTCTTTATCAACAACTTTCAAACCACAACGTCTCACTACCCTTCATTGTTCTGATCCATTGGGTAGCTATAATTCAGGTACCCATGTAAGAAAGGTGACAACTTTACGCATTTCTTCATCCAGACAACTGAGGAGAATTGGTGAGGATGCAAAAAACGAGGTCGTTTATGGGTCTCAAAGGAAACGGATTCCAAGATTAAAGGTTTTGTTTGGGAGGAAATCTTTGTGGAGAAGGATAGTGTTTGCTTCAACGAAAGTTAGAAGCATTATTCTGCTTAACGTCATCACTGTTGTCTATGGTATGTTACAATTATTCACAATTTCTTTCACCTTGTTTCTTTGTTCTTGTTTTTAGTAAAAGGGTATTGCTAGAAGCTTTGTTTGCTTTGTGTAGATTAGATTATATGTTAAATGAGACCAAAAAAATAGGATACTGGGTTGAATTTATATTGATAGATTTGATGTCAGGAACGAATAAGTAAGACCACTGATTTGAATCATGCTTTCTGATGCATAAAGCTGTTCAATTTGTCATAAAGAACATCAGGACAACAATTTGATTCATACTTGATGTGAATCATCTTTGTCAATGGTATGAAGTCGACTGGCAATATTAGTTATGGTTATATATGGGGTGAACAGTGAATTTGAGCTTTGGGGCACCCTGGACTAGAAAAGAGTTTATACAGTATGGGAAGAGGAAGTGAACAAAATGGGGGTTAGATTTGATGGTGTAGACTGTAGAGGTCCACAAAATGGACAAATGGCTGGCTATTTTGCTTTTCCCTTAGTGTTAGGTGGTAAGCAAACATTGTACTTAATAGATAAGCATGATAGAGACGAAGAGGAGATGAACATGTGGATATATGAAAAGAGGCTAAATAAAGTGGGCTTGAATTGTTGGAAGATGGAAGTGGCAGCATTGAAGATAAAGTTGAGAAGGGGGTGATCAAAGTTAATAGGTTCTGGAATGCAATCATAGAGTAGCAAGTCCACTGGTATGGAAGTTCAGGCATATTGGAGTTACAAGAGCAAAATGAAGACAACAGAAGACAAATATTGATATGGGATAAGCGGTGAAAAAGGACATGCAGTTCCAAGTCTTTATATAAATGAATTAGACAGAGTGGTTGGAAGAAAATGGTCTATTTAACTTACTTCAACTAAATTAGGATTAGCTAGATTGCAATTGAGCTGCTTATATTTTTTTTCTTTCCTTTTCCTTGCATAACCTCCTGCTTATCTTTTATAGAATAGGTGAAATGTTAGCTGAGCGAAAGTTGGTTTGCATTTAAATTCTGAATTACAACACTTAGAAAAGTTGTTTGGCTGGAAATTTTTGTGAGTAACAGTCATTGTAGATGCACATGTTGTTGTTTATGGATTTATAGCTTGTCAAGTTTCCAAAATTACAAGTGGCAAGTTGGTTGTCAGGCCATGTCATGTTATAGTATGTTTGTTTATATTTCTTGTATCGTGTTTGCACCACTATGGTAATTTTTTTTTTTTTTTTACTTTATATTGTAGCTAGCAACATTCCAGTTGTTAAAGAAGTTGAAGCAATCATGGATCCATCAACTTTTACTGTTGTACGATTTGTTGTGTCTGCTATTCCATTCATTCCATTTGTATTGAAAGCACGGGGTGATGTGAAAACCCGCAATGCAGGGATAGAATTAGGTTTCTGGGTTAGTTTAGGCTACCTAACGCAGGCACTTGGACTGATGACATCAGATGCTGGGCGTGCATCCTTCATATCTATGTTTACTGTAAGTTTCTTCATCAGTCTTGTGGTGTATCAAGGATGGTTTCTTACTATGTGGCAATCCCTGAAGATACAAAATTTTGGCATATTTTGGGCAAATTTGTCAGGTGATTGTGGTTCCAGTGCTTGATGGTATGTTGGGGGCAGTAGTTCCTGCCCGTACCTGGTTTGGAGCTCTCATGTCCATAGTAGGAGTTGCAATGCTGGAATCCAGTGGGTCTCCTCCTTGTGTAAGCCTGGCGCTTTATTCATTTTTTTATTCCATTTATTTGTTGCTCTAATGATGCTGATCAAAGTTTATGGTGAAACTTTCTTTAACATATGGATGATATTGTATGCACCTCTTCAGATTGGAGATCTCTTGAACTTCTTAAGCGCAGTGTTTTTTGGCATACATATGCTAAGAACAGAACATATATCAAGAAGCACAAATGAAAAGAACTTCTTGCCTCTTCTTGGATATGAGGTGAGTTTATAATCTATATGCCCTTTTAAACTAGAAATGCATCCTGGTTACCTACATGCCGATTTGAACAATTCTGTGGTTCTCATATAGGTATGCGTTGTTGCTCTCTTCTCAACAGTATGGTATTTCATTGAAGGTGGGTTTGATGGCATCCAATCCTTTGACCCATCATCTTGGACATGGATAATGGTTTGGCATTGGATAGTTACTTTTCCATGGATGCCAGCACTTTACACAGGAGCATTCTCATCGGGGTTATGCTTGTGGATAGAGGTACTCTTCCTAGTCTGTCCACATTCTGGAAAAAAAAATCCAAAAATTGATACTTTCTTGTGTCTCTTCCTTTTTGCAACTATGTTTTTGCTTTGGATTATTCTGCAACTTGATTTAGTTCAAGCAAGGGAATAATAGAAATCAACACCATGCAAACTTGAGGGTTTTGGCGTATGATTCTGAATTGCTTTTGTGCTTGCATGTTTGTGGCATGGTTAATCCCATGTATAATAGATGTGTAGTTCTTTATTTGATTTTACCTACCACTGGTTGTTCTTTTGGTTTTGGGGGTAACTGTAGATTTGATGGGGAAAAAAAAAAAACGATGCACCCTTGCTTTATCCTTCTGATCTTGATTCTGGAAATTTCTTTTCATTAAATCCCCTCTTAAAGACTTAACTAACTAGCATTTCTATCAACGTTCTTTCTAAATTATGGTCCATTATAGATTTTAGAAATACTCTCCACTATCTAACAAGCAATACATTCATTATTATTTGATTATTTTGAACTATCAATCATGTGATACAATTAGTTGAGGGAGGATTGATGATGGCAGTGCGGTTGTCTTGTTACTCAATTTTCAACTTATGATTTTCATGTTTGAAACTGAAAATACTCTGGATTGTTCTATTATTAATTCTTATGCTGTTAAGGTGTTATAGACAGGATTATGTGGTATCTTAAGACTAACAAATATAATTATACACATACTACTTCTGGCCTTGCGGCTTTCTGAGATTCTCTGACAGTCTGGAAAGTATTTGAGCTTATGTTTTTGGGAGACTGTCTTGTTTAATAAGCTCTTCTTAAATAAAGGATCATTTAAGTTTTTACTTTCCTTTTTTTCTTCGTAGGCAACAGTATTTGATAACTGAGATTTATTGATTGTACAGATGGCTGCCATGTGTGATGTATCAGCAACAGAAACTGCAATAATTTATGGGCTGGAACCAGTGTGGGGTGCCGGTTTTGCATGGGTTCTCCTTGGTGAAAGGTGGGGCACTGTGGGCTGGATTGGAGCTGCTCTAGTTCTTGGTAAATTAACTTCTATCCTCTAGTCTTATTCAGTTTTAGTTTCTATTTTTGATTGTCGAACTATATTATTAGGCTCTTTAAGATCTGCTGTAGAACTAAAAGGTCAACAAAATGCTCAACTTTGAGAAGCACATATATTCTTTTATTTTGATACATTTCAGTTGACTGCTGAATGCTCTGCTTTCTCTTCCATGTTAGTCTTCCTGATACATGCAAGTACTCAGAAAAGACATTTGACGTCCAACGAAATACAAAGGCAAAAAGAATGATGTTGTTTGAATAAATTGGTTGTATGCTCATTGTCAACAAGCTTTTATGAATTTAATCATTAGGCACAGCATCAACAAGCTATAACTACTTGCATATGTCGCTAGTTATTGGCATCTCAAAACCTTGAATGAGGACAACTATTTCTGCTCTTGCATTCTAGGCACCCATTGCTGCATTTGATTTCTTGATTGATGATAGCCGCTGATAAAGTCAATTGGCTTTCTGCTTGTAGTCGGAAGCCTGACAGTACAGATGTTCGGATTGCCTTCCGCTGGTGGGTCAATGGAAGATGAGAAGAGAAGGGACGGAGTTGATAACCTTCTGGTTTCAGATAAGCCAAATGGTAGCTCTGCCTCTCCAGTTCCAGTCAGTCATAGGAAGGATATTACTGATATATTCAAGAAATGAGGCGCATTGCATGCCATCCTTCTCCAAATTGCTTCTCAGAATTATTTTTTGGGATCATGGCCTTGTAATTATATAGCAACAAAAATTAGTCTTAGTTTTGAATAGCAGCTAGAGGTCCAAAGCAGGCCTTGGCAAGTTGGCATGTGTATAATGTTCCATAAAGACTCACTCATACAGTAAATAATATAAAAGAGAAATAGCTTAGTCTTTCTTTACATCTTTTCGTCATATCTTTAATCATCTTGCTATACATGGTCATATTCTGAACACTTGATGCCTAGATTAAGTGGCAAGGCTTCTTTGCTCCTGGGAAAATATATGAGGTTCAGATCTTATTCCATGCTGCTAAGAGATTATTTCGGTTAGCCATGTGGTGGTCTATGTATTGTTCATTTTATTATAATATTTAGTGATATTATTGTCATAAATTGTCATAAAATTTTAAAATATTTGTGACAATATAATATGTTGTCTTATATTGTTCGACGACAAATTAATAAAATAAATATTGTGATATTTCAAAAATTATTGTCATTTATTGTATATTTTTGTAACAATAAATTTTGTGACTATATTATTGTCACTGAAAACTTTATCTACGTATTTTAACAACAAAAGAAAATAAAATGCCACAAAAAGTTATATTCTAAATATTATTGTTATTTTTTATGACAATTTTTTATTAAGTTGTCATGTTGAAAATTTTTGTGACAATATAATATATTGTCATATATTATTTTAAGATTTGTCAATAAATTAAATTTTGTGACTTGTTAAAAAATCGTCACATATTGTCTATTTTTTTATGACAATAATCTTTGTGATAATAAAAAAATTATCACTAAAAAATGAAGTTGTTGCAGTGATAAATCTTTTCGCCATATTTTTAATCATCTTGTTATACACGGTCATATAATGTCAACACTATATGCGATGCTCCAATAGCATATTTTAGCATCATAAATTTATATTCAAGCATACAAAATGCATACATCAAGTTAACATTATAGTATGCACAAGTGGTACAATTTTTTACATCTTTTGTACGACAAAAGGCATACTCGAGCAAATTTGTGCACAAATGATTATAAATATGTTATCCAAGCCTCCAATAGCTTATTCCAATATCATAAATACATATTTAAATATTCAAAACTTATAAATCAAGTTAATATTATGATATGAACAAATGATATAATTTTGTACATTTTTATGCACAAAAGGTACTCATGCAACTTTGAGCATAAAATGATTATAAATATGATCAAGTGACAAGGGTTCTTTTGCTCCTGGGAAAATATCTTGGGTTCAAATCTTATTCTCATGCTACTAAAAGATTATCTCGATTAACCATGTGATGGCCCTATAAAAATGGTTTAAAAAATACTAATAAGATTAAGAGACTCCTATATAAAAAAATAGTCATATTCTGTCAGAATGGCTATTGGATTTATCCATCATCAAAACGTGCAAAAATAGTCATGTTTTGTCAAAATAGCCATAGGATATGTCATCATCAATTTCAAAAATTCTCATCTGATTTGTCTGGATTATATTCAACAGTAAATTTATATATATATTTTCAAGTTCTATTGAATTCTCATCTACTTTGTATGTATTATATTAAATATGTGTATTATATTGAATAGTAAAATTTATAATTTATGCATAAATTTCGGATTTCTATTGAATCGTGAATTGGTTACAATAATCAGCAACCACTACTGCATGTGAACAGAAAGTTAATGAGTGAGGACGAAAAAAATTCAATTTCAAACAGTTCTACAACACATATTTTATTTATATTAATGGTGTTTGGTTATTGATGATTATATATATATATATATTGCTGACAAAATGGATGACATCCTTTGAATCAGTGTGAAGAAATGAGGGCTGAGGCGAAGAGGAAACAGATATCAGCAATTATTGAATATACAGTACCATGCATTATTGAACTTTATTATAATTATATATCAAGCTGCAGTTTTTATATACATAATTTAAACCATAATAAGAAAAAAAAAAATCCTATCTCAGATATGGCAAATCTAAGTATAATTGACAGCCAAACATCAAATCTTCCATACATTTAATTATTTATTTTTCCAATGATCTTATTTTTTCAAATGGCTAATTAATTAATTGCAACTAATCTGAAGGCGAAAGTTAATTAGTGGTTGAATTCATGATATAAACTTCTACTTTCTGATTCAATAATGTATAGTATGTTCCAATGACAGCTCACACGCAGCCATAGTCTAGTGGTTGATGGGAAGAACGTAAATTGCATGGATGAAATTTCCTTGGCTATTTGGTTTCAACATTACACTTAATGCATGGTTAAAAGAAAATGCATTGCACTAAACTTGTAGTTTAACAATAATTTTATTCATACAAACCAACAATACATCGATAAAAATATTAATATAAATCCACTAAAAACTATTAAAAGATGAAACCGTAAAATATTTATATATTCAGGGTTAATAGCATAATAAATCGGCTCAAAGCCTAAACATTTAAAAATTATATAATGACTAAAATACTTATAACTCTAATACTGCAACATACTG
Organism: Macaranga tanarius; assembly: GCA_949673435.1. NCBI lineage: Eukaryota > Viridiplantae > Streptophyta > Magnoliopsida > Malpighiales > Euphorbiaceae > Macaranga > Macaranga tanarius. Next base: position 8,629 of record CATIWO010632961.1, read on the forward strand.
ACGACCATAATCAGATATGATATTTCTGCTGAATCGAATATGTTTTGTTGTCTATATTGCCCATACATAAAAAAACGCCGCAACAAGATTGTAAAAACCAAACGCCGCAATAAGACGGCAAAACCACAAAAACAAACAATAATAAACCTAAATCTACGTGGAATACCCACTTATTTTAGAATTTAATTGATAAAAAAATGTATAGAGGGGTAATTTTTTTAGGTCAAAAAATGTCAAAAATCACTCATTTCTGCTAATAAAGATGAAAAATAAGAAGAAAAAAAGAGAAAAATTAGAGAGAAAAGGGGAGAGGGAGGCTAGGGTTTAAATGTGCAAAACTCACTAAACTTGTAGTTTAAGTGTGAGAAAATTAAATTTCTTTAATTTCCTCAAAAAAGTTTCGAGTTTGAATCAAAATAAATGCTAAAAAAAGTTTTACATATGTTGCTTATATAATTCTTTCAACTTAAATTTCAGAATAATCAGAATTTTATCACTACTGGATGCATAATAATCATTATCCTTTTCAAGATTAATAATCTTTGGGGTCATGTAGGGGTGAGCACGATCCAGCTCTGGAATTGCTCCATACTATCAGAGATTTAAAAATTAAGACTCCAGAATTGCTCTAAAATTTCAGTTCGGGACAGTTCAAAAATTAAAAATTTCGGTTCAATTTGGTTCAGAGATCGGTTCTTCTCCGAATTAAAAATTTCAGTTCAATTCGGTTCGGATATCAGTTATTTTTCGAATTAAAAAATAAATAAATATATAATTAAAATCAAATTATTAAATTACAAACCATTTCATAATTTTATTATAAAATTAAATAATTTTTAATAGTTTTATTTATCATTATTTTTTATTATAAAAATTTTATTAATATATATACAATATACTCTAATATACCATACAATTATTAAGGGGGTGTTTGATAATACCACATAATGCTGAAAATTAATATATTCAATACTTAATTATTTTAAGTTAGTTTGATAACCCAAAATGGGTCTAACTTAAATTATTTAATTAAGTTAAAAAGTACTTAAAATAATAAGTTAGAACTTTTGATTTAAAATATCTACTGAACCCATTAAGTTGTTAGGTTTTAAAATTTTTTTATTAGATTGACTATTGTGTCCTTATTATTTAAAAATTATTATTCACTTGTCAATATCACAATATTAAATAGATAAAATTAATCACTTTTATGATTTTCAGCACTTATAGTTATCAAACAGATTTATTTAATTCAGTATTTAAAAAAATTCAGTATTTTTTATATTCAGTATTCAACACTTAATTTTCAGTTTACCACCTAAATATTTTTATGAAAAAATTAATATAAATAATATATATCACAGAATAATAATAACAACCCCATAACTATTAAAAAGTATATTACATTAGAATTTTATTATTGAAGATAAATTTAAAATTTTCAACATAAATTATATTATAATATTTTGAAATGCTATTTACTAATTTAATATTTATTTAATT
>CATIWO010633062.1:0-12618 GCA_949673435.1 Macaranga tanarius
TCATCCACATTTAAGTGGTTAGAGTTTATTACCGCTTACATACCTGTGCTAGCCATGTATGGGTATATGGCGTGTGGTGGCTTTAGTCGGTTGAATGTAGGGATGAGTGTTTGACCAAGATGGGATTCATTGCCTGGAGTGGATTGGGTTAAGATCCTACTCCTATCTAAGTTTATTCTTGATGAATGAGTTCCTGGCCAGGACAAACATAATATGCTAAAAGAGTTTCAGTACTAGAAAGTGTTTCTAGGGTTTGTTATGTTTTATCAAGAATGGAACTTGAGATAGGGTAACATGATGAAGCTAATAGAGTTTGACTGTACCTTGACTCTAGGCTTTGTCGGGATCTTCAATTAAGGGATTTTAGTGCACGGTAATTATGATAAGAGGGTTCATGCGAATCACTACATGCATTCATTTCTAATTGGGTAGCTGTGATATCAATGCTAAGGGTCACTCACAGCTTATGAGAACTAAATGTGTATCAATGGGATTTTCACATTTAAACTTGAAAGTGTTTCAAGTAATATCAAGTGTTGATATTATTTTCTCATTGCCAATTAGACATGGACCTAGTAAGTCACACCTATAAAGTTTTCACCTTATCACCTATCTTAATCTAATTGTTGATTAAAGTGTTTAATTAAGTAATTAAGATTAAAGGAATTAGATTTTTGCGAAAGAAGTGATTCTAGTATATCATGAAATCCGATTCCACCAAGGGTGTATTATTAATTTATACTTAATTTGGATATTAATTAAAATGTTGAATTAATAATATATGTGTTGTTTATTAAAAGGACTTGGATTAATGGCCCAAGGTGTATGGGCCTAGGCTTAAAAGAGTTTTGGGCCAAAAGATTAATCCAAAGTGATGAGATAGCCCAACAACCTTATCTAGGTTCATTAATTTAGTGGATTGGGTTTTGGACCAAGTGTTGGCCCAATGGTAAGCCCAAGTTCATTTCATTAATGTAGAGATTTGGTTGTATGTATATACAAGTATAAAAGATGTATGTGTATAAATACATTGGATATGTTGTCTACTTCATCTTTGGACACTTGTATAGGACACTTGTCAAATGTGTGTGGTTATTAATTGATAAGTGTCATGATGATGTCATATGGTGGGACCCGATGATGTCATGGTGATGTTATGTGGTGGGACCAATGATGTCATGATGATGTTATGGTGATGTCATGATGATGTCATGGTGATGTCATGATGATGTCACGATAATGTCATGATGAGGTGGCAATCTCTACACTTATTTTTGTCCTTTAGTGTTGGTTGATATCATCTTCTTTGTAGATCTTGTAAGGATAAGCTTATGAGGACAAAAAAAAAGAAAGAGAGCAAGTTTTTGTTGGACAAAAACTAGAGCAACCTTCAACTAAAAGAAAATAACACAACATCCTTAAGTGTTCTTGCAAGGTGATTGATTTAGAGCAAGTCTTTTGTGAGGGTCACTTGAGAGGGAACTTGCTTCTAACTTGATCTAGGCAAGAAAGTGACTTAGTGGAAGCTTGGTGTTTCAAGTTAGAGGTCACACGCTTGGGTGACTAGGGCATGTGATTCAAGAGTTGAATCTTCTATACAAGGATTGAAGATACTAGTGTGGTCTTCTACAAACATAAAGAGTTTGTAAGTTTCTTTAAACTTAAACTTCTATGTGGTTGTGTATACATATTTGTGTGTTTGTTTTAGCTATGTGTTAATTACAAATTGGATCTTGTGGATTGGAATTCTGCATTTAATGAAGAGTTATGCAAGTAAAATTTTTAAATTTCACCCTTTTAGGCATACGCTTCCACTGCGATTATGTTGTTTAACATGTTTCCTTTCATCATCTACCACATTCCCTACTAGTGGTTGACCTATATGCCTTATCATCTGAACAAATGTCTACATAAAAGGATATGCAATAGGTGGAACTTAGGGTTGAGGTTGCTCAGGGCCATGAACTGACTTTAATAACTCTTCGGGGTCAACTCAAAGTGCTTAATAATGTTCATCCATCCTGAGATGTGCAACGCATATCAATTATATGCTTCTTAAAGACTTATACATGAGATGTTATGAATGCATTCAATTGTATGTCCTAAGGGAATCTAATTTCTGCTCTGATACCACTTAATGTAGCACCCTTCAGGTACCACATACAAGTGTCCATCCTAACATACAACTATGTGGCTTAAAAATTTTATATAAGAGAAAATATACATTAATACAAAACTCTTATTTAAGATACATTGTACTTTTATGTACATACATAACTTAATATTAAAATAAATATATAGCTTAAATACAAAAAGCTTGAAAGTTATGATGATGATGCTTGTGAGGATGGAGATGTCAACATCAAGTCTACTTTTGACCCACCTGAGATCACAAGGAAAATGTTCTAAGCTTCTATCAAGCACGCACTTCAAACAAGACTAAATATTGCCTGAAAACCACAATTGCAAATGAGTGAGCTTGTAACTCAATAAGTAATTGATAATACATGCAACAAATAAAACTTCTCAAAACTAATTAATCCAATTTAAAGAAAACCATTAAAATTTAGGCTACACAGTCTGGAACACGGCTTGCCCCTGTCCCAAACACATGCTTACACACGGTTATAAACACACTCGTGTTCCTTGCCTGTGTGCATCTCGGTCTAAATGTACAATTTATTAAATTAATACACAGCCATGTACACTCCTGTGTACGAGACCGTGTAGCTCTCAGTCTAAAATCATTACTTCACACCAAATTTGGACATGCCCGTGTACCTCTCAAGTCTAAAATGCCCTATCTATATGGCCTTAAATACACCCGTGTATCATCCCGTGTAGCTCTCGGTCAAAAACACCCAATTTCATAAATTGATACACGCCCGTGTACCTAACCATGTATCTCTCTATCCAAAATGCTCTAATTCTCAAATTGGTACATGGCTTTGAACACGCCTGTGTATTTACCCATGTAGCTCTCAGATTAAAATTCACATATGACACACGACCATGTTCTAACTTAAAACAAACCATGTCCTCTTACATGGCTTGGGACATGCCTGCGTCTCAACCTGTATCTTAACACACGATCTAGGACATGCCCGTGTCTCGGCCTATTTTCAAAATCTACTAAAGCATTCAAATACAATCCAAAAGCATTCACATTCACAATACAATACCAACAATACTCACTACTCTGAAACTCAAACTTAGGTGTCTAAATTACACCATAACATATTATTACAAGCAATTCACATTCACAATCCATATCCAACAATGTATACAATCATAATGCAATAGATGTATGTTTATGCTGGTTAATTAACTGGTTGGAGATCTCAACACACGTCACACACATTTCACTCAAAGCTCGCTTTTCACTTTTAACATATTAATACTTTCATATATCCGTGGCCATTCCTGAGACTCTCTGCCCAGCTCAGTCTCAGATCTCACATGTATATATATAATCATATGAATGGCCATACCTGAGACTCTCTGCCCAGCTCAATCTCAGGCCGTGGAGCTCAATCTACACACACACATGTTTTCCTCACATACCGTAGAATATGCATATGTCAATTTATACCTCACAACTAATAAGTTTTTTTCATTTCACCATCATAATTCAATCATCATTTTATTTCCAACAACATAGTGAAATCATAATTTATATCACATTATATGGCTTGCACAACATTCATAATTCACCCCAAGCATCATATACTTATATAACTCATTCTTTCCCATTATCAAGAGCATACACAATCAACATAAATAGATAATTATAGTTACGAGAGAATTTGTATTTGTAAGCATTGTATTAACAATTATTTACCTTAAAGCTTCAACTCCTCTACAAGCAAGCTCCTTCTATTAAGTAGGGTTTCCACTTTTTCTTCCAACCCCTATACATCATCACATACCAATACCAATAATCAACCATAACAAATCACTCCAATTTCATAAAAAAAAAGGCAATTTAAATGCTCCTAGCTCAATTTGACCTAAAGATACACACACTAGTTCAAAAACCCCTAAATTGCTACCTAAGCTAGGGTTTTGAGTCTTCTTCCAGTTTCAATTTGAATCACTCAATATAGACAAGTGTAGAATTAATTATGGATTTTACAATCCATTTGGCCAAAACAGAGCATCTAGTGAGCAATAAAATATCCAGCCTTATTTGACATTTCTATCAACGAAATCAGTTAAAACTCAAAGCATAAAACTTGGAAAAGACTCTCTGAAGTTTTCAAAGAGTCTAACCATGCTCAAATAAGAGCTCTATAGCTTTAGATATATCTAAAATATAGAGGTTAAAATTTTAGTAAAAATAGAGCACGAAAATTACTACCATAAACCCTATCCAAACTCAATCAAAAACACAATTAACTTACTAAAAGATGTTTTTGAACCTAGAAGGTTGATATCTACAGCATAAACTCTCACTTTCCTTAGCCAATTCACTCCCTTTCTCCACCAAAACCTTAGCTCCTTTGAAGATAATTTTTGGTGCAACTTCTACCTCCCTCACACATACACTCATGTAGAAGAAGAAAAAGAAGAAGATAAAGCCAATTTATGTGATATTTATTGCCAAATATCCACTTGGCTCTTTAATGAAATGCTTTTCTACCCAACTAGTCTTTGAACTTATAATTGCTTTAATCCAGTCCCTACTATCATTACAATCTAGTCCTTTTCTATAATTCATACCCAATCTTAAACTTAATTAAAAATAATTATCTAATATGTATAAAGGGTATTACACATGACATATACAAGTGTGCTAAAGGAGCGGGTGTTACATTCCTTATTAAAAAGGGGACTCTTTTCCTAAACATTAATTATTATTTTTTTTTATTGTTCAGAACAATTTTAGTTAGTTTATGCTTTTCTCATATTAGAATAGTGATGCATATGGACAATCGAGCACAAAATCAAATTCAAATCCTTTGAATTATGATGGAGGACTAATCACAAGATCCCAAGCTAAAAAGATGAAAGATGCTGCCAAGGAACTTGTGCAAAGGAGTCTTGAGCTTTTGGGATAAAAAGGAGATGATTTGGATGAAACTAAGTTAATCAATTTGCTTAGTTGTGATCCGGCAGATACATACCCATGTGCATTTTTGCACGGCCATATTGCATGTTCGTAAATTATCTCGAGCCAGACACGGGCCCTTACATGCCTGTGTCCAAGGTTGTGTTGCTATACATGCCTTGTGTTCTAAGGCCGTGTTCCAAGATACGCCCGTGCTTATTTCTGAAGCGTCATCTGCATAATACATGGTCAGCCAACATGCCTATATCACAAGCCATGTAGCTGTCGGGTTTCTGAAGAGACATCAAAATATGCCCGTATATGAACAAGTCTAGCCCGTATTCCAAGCCGTGTTGGAGTCCATCAAATTTGCTAAAATTCTCGGAGCTTTCTACATGCCCGTGTCTCGATGATGAATTTTTGTCTAATTAGGTTTTTTTCTTTATGTTTTCTTTACTAATTAGAATTTATGTTTAATTAAGAATGTCATTGTTTATTCCTAAAGAATTATTTTCTTTTAGAACAAGTTTAGGTTTAGGATTATAAGTCTATAAATACTTGTATCATACATCATTATTTAGATATAGTTGATTGATTTGATTCAAATTCTTAATTAAATTTTCTTAAGTTCTTATGAGAGCTAAAAATCTGAATTTACTTCGAGCTTGTTGTAATTCAACCCTGGTAATTAGAGGTGCCAGTTATTAGATAACTAGTGTTGCTAATTCCTTTAGTTTATGCTAGATAGATCCTTGGGCAATGATTCCAATAGATTGAACGAATCCTAGTTGTTAGATAACTAGTGGGATGCATCAGTTTGGTATCAGAGCTTTGGCTCTAGTGTAAGCTATGTATCTTTAATGTAGTATTTAAAAAAAGAGAAATATTCAAAAATCATCCACTTCAAAGATTGCATCAGTTAATTCGGCCTCAACAAATATTAAGGAAGCCGTATTGATCATCATCAGTTACAATAACAAAATTCGTAGGAAAGCATATCGCCCATTGAAAACTCATCAATTTGTTTATTTTCTACTTGTTTTTCTTTATCTACCTACCCTACATCATTCTACGTCATTAAACCCTTCTATTACCTATTAAATACCCAAAATTCATCCATAAATAAACTTTAAATTTCAAACATACCTGAAATCACCCAAAATAGCCCCACACTTACATCTTTTAACTCATTTTTCACTAATAGCTTTAGTTATTTAGTTTGTTTTGTAATTCTCTTAGAAGTAGTAAGAGTTTAACTCAATTAAGAACTCGATAGGAAATTTTTTGTGTGTGTTCAATTATGAGTGCATTAGAGAGAGTTTCTAATTAATTGAGAGAAACACGTAAGGGAGTTAGGTTAGAAAATTTTCTTTTAAATTTTATTTCAGATTCACATCATGGAAATGAAGGAGAAGCTTACATTAGATGCAATATAAGCTATGTTGCAAATGATGTTGGTTTAACAAGAGGATATAAGGAGTGACAATCAAAAGATCCATGAACGATTGGCAAGATTGGAGATAGCTACACCTATCTGAGCAAGGGAGACCCAATGCATTCTCTTCTGTTGACCTCAAGGTTACAACCCTTTGATTTTGATTATGACAATAGTTGATAAATATTCATACTCTAATGGAATTTTTGTAAGTGATAGTATTAGAATGGGCTAACAAATTAAAGTTCAAGACTTTGTTGCAATCAAGTCTAATGTTAATGATAAAGCTCAAGGAAGCCTATGCAAGGAGACAATCAAGCCCATGAAGAAAGAAGAAGGGAATTTTAGCATTTTAAAGAATTGTGTAAGGGTAAAGAAGAGAGAAATTATTTCTTGGAAGCCAAAAATTTATTTTATTAAAAAATTTTAAAAACCACTTCTGAGAAAATTTTTGGTTGAAATATTCCTATTTTGAGCTTTGTCGAAAGTTGGCTTACAAAAGAATAAAATTGCGTTTTGGTATATCAAGGAAGCTTTTGCACCAAAATGGAAATGTCTTACATGTGATTTTTAAAAGCAACCTTCTGCCAGTCTATTTTTGGAAAGCTGACTCTAAACTTTTCAGAACTCTGCAGTAGAAAGCTAATCTCTTATTTGAAACTGATTTGATCCTGAACTAAGTACATCTCTTCTCATGATTGCTTTTTGCATGGATTACAACAACAAGACTTCTCTTTGATTTTTGAAAAATAGGGCAAACTCACTTTGGAAGCTACATATAAATTCATCTCTTTGAAAGATCTTTGTTGTGTGTGTGGTTGTTGCTTTCCTTGATTTTGTTTTTGGAGAGAACTCAAAAATTACTTTTGTACTTCTTGGAGTAATAAACTCTCTTCCAAAATCCATAGAGCTTCAATTGTATAACCATGTATTTGTGAGAGATACAAACGCATAACCCTCAAACTACTGCAGTTAGCTTGAGAGGCACCATTGGGAGGAATGAGTGCATAGTTGCTGGAGCTAGATAAAACTAGTACTTATATGCAGTTGCTGGAGCTGTTGAGAAAACTAGTGCAGGATTAGGGTTTAGGGTTTGCTATTTCCTTAGGGAGTAGATGTAGGCAAGAGGTGCCGAACCATGATAAATCTTTTATATTGTGTTGCTCTCTTTTTTGAATTTCTTTATAATAATTGTGATGCTCAGTAAATCAGTTTGCTCTTTCTTAAGATCATCTAGCTCCTATCAAGGTTAAATTTTTCTATTGTCATCTTGTTTTCAACTTTATATTTGTACAATCCTTTTTAGCTCTCTGATTTCACTGTACTAGTTTTCAAATTAGCTTAAATTTCAGAAAAAGTTTTTAAAGCCCAATTCACCTCCCCTCTTGAGCAGCCTCTAGTACCTAATAATTAGTATCAGAGAAGGATTTTCTTGCTAATAGATCCATATGGCTGCAAGCTCAAGTGTTGTTCCTAGTGCTTTCGAATTACCTGAGAAGAATTTCCTTTCTAAACCACTACTTTTCACTGTAACTAATTATGAATACTGGAAAAATAGAATGAAAAATTTCATTCAAGCTGTTGATATTGAATGCTAGAAAATCATTTTTAAAGGACCTTCTATTCCTAATAAAAAATATGTTAATGGAAATGAGCTTCCTATTCCTGAATCAGAATATTCTAAAGCTCATTAGAAATTAGTTCAACTAAATGCTAAAGCTCTTAACATGCTTCATTGTGCTCTTATTGTTAATGAGTATAATAGGATCTCAACATGCACTTCAGCTAAACAAGTGTGGGACAATCTTGAGATAACTTATGAGTAAACAAATTAGGTTAAGGAGTCCAAAATTAATCTGCTATGGAAGGAATATGAGCTATTTTTCATGAAAGCTGATGAAACCATTTCCTCAATGAACTCCTGATTCAGTGAAATTGTCAATGCATTGAAGAATCTTGGAAGAAATCTTCCTGAAGAAGAAATAGTGAAGAAGATTCTCAGATCCCTACAGGAGAAATTGGAAACTAAAGTGACAGTTCTCTGTGAAGCTAAAGATCTGGGAAAATACTCTTATGATGAGCTAATCAGATCTTTACTTACACATAAGATGACGATGAAGGGACAATCTAAAGACACCTCCATAGAGAAGAAAAAGAGAGGAGATGTTGCCTTAAAGATGGAGTCAAGCTGAGACAACTCATCTAGCTCTGAAGATGATGAAGTGGCACTAATCACAAGGAGATTCAAAAGAATATTCAAGAAGGGTAGAAGCACATATCAGAAAAACATGAAGAAGATGTTCAAGCCAAACTCAAAATATCAGACCAAAAAGGAAACCACTAAAATTACTTGCTTTGAATGTAACAAAACAGGAAATTTTAAAGCTAACTATCCTAAGCTGAAGAAGAGAATGAAGAAAGAAAAATCCAAGAAACCCATGGTGGCAACATGGAGTGATAGTGATGACACCAGTTACAATGATAATGATGATAACCCCAAAGAAGTTGCAAACTTGTGTTTGATGGCTCTAGAATCAAATGACACCGGCCAAGCTAAAACTAGTCAACATTCTGAGACTACTGCGACCTCTGAAGCTGATCTCTCCAATAGCTCATTATATGAGGTAATATCTTTTGATCCATTATCCTTTGATGAACTTAAGTGTGCCTTTTTTGAACTGTATAAGGAATTCAAAACCTTAACCAAAAAATATAGTGCACTTAAGAAAGAGCTCAAAATAATAAAATCTGGAAAAGAATAATGCATATGTGATATGACAAAAGCTGATCTTGATACACTAAAAGAGAAAGAGATGCATACTTAAGATCTTTATGCTGAAGCTTTAAAGAAGCTAGACCTTGCTATTTCTAAAGCTGATTCCTTGAAAAAGGAACTTAAAACTACTTTTAATGTAAATCTAGTTCTCTTACAAGAGAATGAAGAATTACAAAAGAAAGTACATGGTCTTACTAAAGATCTTGAGAAGCTTACTAAGGGAAAATAGAACCTTAATTCTCTCTTAGGAAATCAACTCTTTTTAAATGAAAGACAAGGATTGGGCTATAATAATGTTGTTAAAGCCAAAATGCATGAGAACCATTTTGTTAAAGCATCATCATCAGTACATTCTCATGTTACATGCTTTTATTGCTATCATTTTGGTCATATTGTGAAATTTTATGCCTAAAAGAAAAATGCTTCTAAGGCTAATTTTGTCTGTGTACCAAAAGCTACTGGACAAACTTCTGAAGCTAACCTGAAAGGACCCAATTTAGTTTGGGTACCTAAAGCTAAGTAATTTCTTATAGGTTTGCCTAAGGAGTAAGCAAGTGCAAATCAAGTGGTGCATGGACAATGCTTGCTCTAGGTATATAACGGGTGATAAATTAAAGTTCACCCATTTAGAACTAAAAGACAAAGGAACAGTCAGTTTCAGAGACAACAGTAAAGCTAAAGTAATCGGCTCAGGAATCATTAGATCAAGACCATCAATTAAAGATGCTTCACTTGTAAAAGGTTTAAAGTTCAACCTACTCAGTGTAAGTCAATTGTGTGATAAGAGCATGAGAGTGATCTTTGAACCCACTCATTGTGAAGTTTAAAGTTTGCATGACAATCATACTTTATTTATTGGTAGTAGGAATGAAAATGTGTATCTGGTTAATCTTGATAGTCTAAACAATTCTGATGTGTGCTTAGCTTCTTTGGTTGATGATACTTTATTTATTCTAATATGGCATAGAAGACTAGGTCATACTGGCATGAAATAGATTTCTAAGCTAGTAAAGAATGAGCTTGTCAGAGGCTTACCCAAGCTAAAATTTGAAAAAGATGATGTTTGTGATGCTTGCCAAATGGGCAAACAAACTAGATCTTCTTTCAAATCTAAAGGCATGATTTCAACTTCTAGACCTCTTGAACTTTTACACTTTGATTTATTTGGACCCATTTCCCCATCTAGCTTAAGAGGAAAATCTTATGCTTTTGTTATCATTGATGATTATTCAAGATTTACCTGGACCCTCTTCCTAGCTCACAAGGATGAGGCATTTAACAAGTTTATTCATCTTTGCAAGAAAATCCAAAATGAAAAGAGAGTTAATATTGTGGCAATTCAAAGTGATTATGGAAGGGAATTTGATAATAAATCCTTTGAATATTTTTGTAATGAACATGGGATCAAGCATAATTTCTCAGCCCTAAAAACTCCTCAACAAAATAGAGTGGTTGAAAGAAAGAATCGAACTCTCCAACAAGTAGCTCGAACAATGATCCATGAAGCTAATCTGCCAAAGTACTTCTGGGCTGAAGCTATAAATACAGCTTGCTACATCTTGAACAGAGGACTGGTAAGATCCTATTTGAAAAAGACCCCATATAAACTATGAAAAGGTAAGAAGCCTAATGTAGGTTACTTTAAAGTTTCTAGGTGTAAATGCTTTTTTCACAATAATAACAAGAATTAGATTGGTAAATTTGATGCTAAAACTGATGAAGGTATCTTTTTAGGCTATTCTGAGCATAGTAGAGCTTATAAAGTCTTCAATAAAAGAACTATTGTAGTTGAAGAATCTATTCATGTTATTTTCACAGAATCTAACCAATCTCTACCTAGTAGAGATGTTAATGATGATCTTATAGGTATTGAGTCACCCTTCAACAATGAGAAAGAATATGATCAATATCAAGTGCATGAGGATTTCAAAAATTGATATGATGTAATTAGCATAATAATTTTAGGATGTTTCATGCATATTTAGTTCACATTTTAGCTTAATTTTGATGCATTTCATTCATAATTACATATGCTTTTGATCTTTAATGCTTTCAAGTAAATTCATATAAATTTGGATGACTTTTTAATGTTTTTGAAGTTTATTTGAGTTTAGGAAAGTTATATTGGCATATAGGAGTCATTCACGGTCAAAGGATTTGAAAAAGGCAAGCTTTGGAGTATTTGGGGTTGTCATTACTCGGCACAGGACTGTTCATGTCATGACTCGGCACATGAGTAGTGCTCATTCATGAGTCATAATAGCAAGCAAGCTTCATTAGTCGGCACACTATTCATGACTCGGCACGGGTGTGAAGGGACATGATTGTTTGGACCATATCGCACTTTTTTGGCCATAAATTCTTCTACAGAACTTGGATTTAAGTTGTAACGTTCGTCATTTTGGAACTCCTGTTCATGCATAATAATTTTCAGGATATGTAGCATAGAGTTGTAAATTGCATGTATGTGGCATGTGCATTTTTGGTAGAGAGGGGTGTAATTGTAAGTTAAATGGGACCTTTTTGGTCACATTAGAAAGTTGAGGATTATTGTGAAATAATCCAAATGGTTTGAGGGTGTGTAGAGAGGGATGTGGATATTTTTGTGTGTGTATATATATGTATATATATATATATATATATATATATATTATTATATTAGTTTATTATATATAAGGGGATAATTATAAGTTGGAGAGTATTTTAATATTAGAAGACTTGAGAAGGGGCAAGTGGCCATTTGTGATTGGTGGGTGGTTTAAAGTGTATATCAAATTGTGTGTGTGTGTGTGTGGGAAGTGAAGAAGAAAACGTAGAGGAGAGAAAGAAGAGAAAGTGAGAGTGTTTTTTTTATTTTCCTTAGGAGATTTCTTGATTCTCTACTTATCTAAAATCAAATTGGGAAGTGTTAGAAGATCTAGAAGCATTAGGAGCTTCAATTTGGTAAGTGTTGCATTTAATTTGGTTTAATGAACTAGGGTTGTTAGTTGTGAATTTCGTGCTCTGTTTTGGCTGCAGAATAGTAATATTGTTTTTGCTATATCTAGAGTTGTAAACCTCTGATTGAGGCAAGCTTTAGCGTTATGGAAACTTCAGAATGTCTACTACAACTCTTGTGTTTTAAAGAATCCAAAATTCTGCCGTTTAGGTAGATTAATTCACCTTGAAATTTTGGTACTCCTGCAGCACTCTGTTTGTACCCGAGTTGGCTTAAAAATGCATAATTAATTCCATACACCTCTGATTTGAGAAATTCTAATTGGAATTATTAGGAGACTCATTTTTATTACTCCAGAAATATTTTCATGATTTTTTGACTTGTTAGTGAATTATTTGGAGACCTAGAACCTAGAGTAT
>CATIWO010633130.1:0-19689 GCA_949673435.1 Macaranga tanarius
ATATTAATATCATTTCCTGTCATAATTACTCTAAAAATAAATCAATGGCAAGGACATTTTTAACATCACAATAACTCATAAATATAATAATAATAGCATCATTAGTACAACATAACCATCACCAGTAGATGGGGATATATACATCATATGTACAAATGTGAGAGTATCAAATGCTAATAAAAATATAACCTATACATAGGTATCTATGACTGTAGTATATCTCTCTCAAATAGTCGGGACTCTGGCCGACCGTATCAACAAAAATGATGATGGTGGTGGTAAACTGACAGCTTTAGCCCTCGCCACACCCTCACAACCTCTTTAGCCCTATGGCTCAAAAATATTACAATGACAAGCACCATGGTGTCTATGACCTATAGCAAAAAGCCCAAAAAGACCAAAAATATGCATATGTCAAATCCGCATCATACCCAGGAGAGGGTGACCACTACGTCGGTGGAGGTGGCATAAAGGACACGGAAAGTCGTGCAGATGCCATCCAAATGCTCCTCGCGGACAGCAGACTGACTGACCTCCGCCCCTATGGGCTGAACCATAATGCGAAACACTAGCTCGGCGGTAGTATCGTGATGTACTATATATCGCACAAGGGTCTCCGCCTCAGAAATCTCGTGCACCATAGTGGCCCAATAGACAGCCATCTCTTCCTCCAGCGCTAACTACAATCTTAATCGGGGAAAATTATTTTTTAAAAATAGTGGTGAGTAATTTCACAAGAAATTACCCAGTGAGCAGCTAAAATATCTTTTAATGCAAATCATTAAACCAAAACAACTTGGAACCATTTTCTCAGCGATAAATCTCAAAGCTATTTAACACACTTAAATGAATATAATTTTCAAGAAACTCTTTTAAAGAAATAACACCTTATTTCCACAAACCATTTGATAAAGGACTTCCATTGCAAACAAAATTAATTAAGGATTTCCATAAATAATGCAAATAAGCATTCACATTAAATCTTTATCTCAACGTAAATTCCATTTTAAATCATTTAAAACAATTTAAGGTCATATTCCCTCATTTTATAAATAATACAACATTCTTATAAAAGAATAACTAAAAACAACAAAACCATAATTTGATTTCTTAAATAGTTATTCCATTCAATTATTCGATAGTGAGAGTTTCATTCCTTTTGATCATAAATCATTATTAGTACACATCACATTGTCTCAATGGTTAACATATACTATTATTGTTATGAGAATACATACATATACATATATTCCCCAATTCCTCCAAGAATTGATAACAATATACAAAATCAATCTCTCTCTTTCTCATAATCATCTCAATTATTTTTCTCACGGCCCACACTGACCGGTTCACATGATCATTCACGAGATCATTCACAATACCTCGTATGCATACGGTAAAAACCACAAGGATTCACCCCAAAGGCACCTCTGAATCCCTGCACTGTCCTAAAGACAATTATCAATCGAGTGGTCAGCTCCTCTCATATATACATATAATACCAACCCTTATATATATACTCATATAATATTCTTATCATTAGTAATGGTATCATTATGTCATTTCAATATTCATTCACAAACATTCACAGCACTTTCGAACTTGATTTCATTTCAATGCATGATTTAGTCTCTTTGTCAGAGACTTATAAATCTTATGTCATTTCATCAATTGGAAGTATTTTTCAACTATTTTTATGTTCTGGTACATTATTCTATTATTCGGTTCAAAATACCATTCAAAAAGTTAAAGTTTTCACCAAAGAAGGTCGCGAAATAGACCCAAAAATATATGTCTGGACCACAGAGGCGTGTGCCTCTATATAGAGGTGTATGCCTCAGTTGTAGAGGTGCATGCCTCTCCCACAGAGGTGTGTGCCTCTGTGTAGAGGCGCATGCCTCTGCCACAGAGGTGCCAGCCTCTGCATAGGGGCGCCCGCCTCCTTTATGCATAGGCATATGCTTGTACGAACAGATGCACGCCTCTACGTTACTGAAACCCGAGTTTCAGAAGAAGAAAATGCAGAAAAATGGTCTAAAATTAAATTTTTCAATACTAATCGATTACCCATCACGCATACAACTTTAAAACATTATAAAACACTCCATAGACTACCCAAATAATTTTAGATCTAAGAAAAACTCATCCAAAAGCAACATTTATTCAATAAATGCTTGAAATTAAAGCAAAAGGAAAAGGAAACATAAAAATTCAATCCACTCATCAATTTCTCCTACTGATTTCCTCTTCTTCCTTGCTGAATTTGATTTTAGGGTTTCAGAGCACTTTCCTTTCTCTTTTTTTCTTCTTTTCTTCTCTTCATTCTCTTCTCTCTTCTTCCTTCTCCTTTCCCTACCATAGCCATGCTTTCTCCTATAGAAGACCAACCACTCCACTTGCTCCTCTCCACTTTACTCCCTCATCTTTCCTTTCCTCATCTCTTAATCCTTCTATATTTAATTCTTTCAACCAAGTCCTCATTTCTTATATAATTATATCCTTACTTTCCTTTCAATTGCATTCTTCTCAAATTCTATTTAATATAATTAACCTTATTTCTCACTTAAATATTATTTACTTCCTTGTCCACAAAATAAATATCAACTCTAATTCACATCAATTTAATACATGAAATTTAATTCCTTAATTATTTACCCGAAATAATAACAATTAACTCCAATCAATACTAATTTAATATAATCAAATAATGGTTAATTATCATTAATTTTACTTAATCCGGTTCAAGGACACGGATGTTACAATTCTTCCCTCCTAATAGAAATTTCATCCTCAAAATTTATACAAGCATAAATCAATTACAAAAGTCTTGGATATCTATTTCTCATATCCTCTTCTCGCTCCCATGTAGCTTCTTCTTGGGAGTGATTTTTTCATAACACCTTGACTAAAGGAATAACTTTGTTCCTTAACACTTTATGTTCCCTAGCCAAAATTGCTATAGGTGCTTCCTCATAACTCAAAATTTTCTCTAGTTCTACTGGTTGCTCTTTCAAAACATAAGTGGGATCACTTCTATATCTCTGTAACATGAACACATGAAATACATCGTGTACTCCTTCCAGGTTTAGTGGCAAAGCTAAACGATAAGCCACTGGTCCCACTCGTTCAATAATTTCATATGGCCCTATATACTTGGGACTCAATTTTCCCCGCTTACCAAATCTGATCACAACTTTCCAGGGAGATATTTTCAGAAAAACTTTATCACCTACATTAAATTCAATATTAGCTCTCTTAAGATTTGCATAACTTTTCTGCCTATCCTGAGTTGTCTTAAGATTGGCTCTAACTGTTTGAATATTATCAGTCATCAATTGAACTAACTCAGGACCCAACAACCTTCTTTCTCCCACTTCTTCCCAACAGATGGGAGTTCTACATCTCCGGCCATACAAAGCCTCAAATGGTGCCATATTTAAACTGCTTTGATGACTATTATTATAAGCACACTCCATTAAAGGCACTTGTTTATCGTAATTTCCACTGAAGTCTAATGCACTAGCTCTCAACATATCTTTTAACACTTGAATAGTCCTCTCAGATTGTCCATCAGTCTGAGGATGAAAACCAGTACTAAATCTCAGTCCAGTACCTAGAGCTTCTTACAAACTTGGCCAAAATCTCGAGGTAAACCTCGGATCACGATCGGACATAATCGAAAGTTGAAACTGGCATTTTGTGCAACCTTATAATCTCCTTAATATAAAACTCCGTTAGCCTATTCAAACTATAACTGATCTTGATAGGCAGGTTATAAGCAAACTTCGTCAGTCTATCCACAATCACTCATACTGCATCATTTTCTTGTTGCGTCCTCGGTAAACCCATAACAAAATCCATGGTTGTATGTTCCCATTTCCACTTTGGTATTGGCAAAGATTGCAACAAACCAGCTGGATGTCTATGTTCAGCTTTGACTTGTTGACAAGTCAAACACTTGGAAATATATTCCATAATATCCTTCTTCATTCCCTTCCACCAATAATTCTCCTTTAAATCCCGGTACATCTTGGTGCTTCCCGGATGCATTGCATATGCAGAACAATGCGCTTCTTCCAATATTTCTCTTCTCAATTCTTCTTTATTCGGCACATAAATTCTCTTTCCCATCATTATCACTCCTTACTCGTCACAACTCAAATCTTTATTCTTCCCACTCTTTACATCCTCAATCTATTTCAGCACTTCATCATCGGTTCTCTGAGCTTAAGCAATTCTCTCCATTAATAATGGCCTCACCTTCAAAGTGGCCAACACACTGACAGGTGTGTCTACCTTAAACTCAATATTCAATCTCATGAACTCAATCAACATGGGCATCCTTATAGCACGAATGTAATGCGAATTCCCAGTCGATTTCTGACTAAAAGCATATGCCATTACATTGGCCTTACCTGGATGGTACTCGATTGTGAAATCATAATCCTTCAGCAACTCCACCCATCTCCTTTGTCTCAAATTTAAATCCTTCTGGCTAAGGATATACTTGAGACTTTTGTAGTTAGTGAATATTTAGCACGTTTTCCTATAAAGATAATGTCTCCATATATTTAAGGTGAAAATCACCGCTGCCAACTCAAAATCATGTGTGGGATAGTTTTTCTCGTGTGGCCTCAGTTGTCTGGATACATAAGCAATAACTTTACCTTTTTGCATCAACACACAACCTAACTCTTGTCTCAAAGCATCACTATACACCACAAATCTACCACCTTCTATAGGTAAAATCAAAACAGGAGCAGTAGTCAACTTCTACTTCAAAACTTCAAAGCTCTACTGGCACTCAGGAGTCCAATTACAATAGTTTCATCAAAGGTGATGCAATAATTAAAAAATCTTGAACAAATCTCCTGTAGTATCCTGCCAGCCCTAAGAAGCTTTGAATTTCTGTCACACTCCTAGGTGGTTCCCAATTTACTATAGCTGCAATCTTGCTCGGATCCACATATACTCCCTCGACCGATATTACATGACCAAGAAATACCACCTTATTTAACCAGAACTCACATTTGTTAAACTTAGCATAAAGCTGCTTATCTCTCAAAATTTTTAGAATAATTCTCAAATGATCTTCATGTTCTGTAATAGACTTAGTATACACTAAAATGTCATCAATAAATACAATTACATACCTGTCCTGATAAGGTTTGAACATCTTATTCATCAAGTCTATGAATGTTGCAGGTGCATTCGTAAGCCCAAACGGCATCACCAAAAACTTATAATATCCGTATCTCATTCTAAAAGCAGTTTTAGAAACATCGGACTCCTTAATCTTTAACTGGTGATATCCTGACCTCAAGATTATCTTAGAAAATACTGTAGCTCCTTAGAACTGATTAAATAGATCATCTATCCTCGGCAATGGGTACTTATTTCTAACTGTCACCTTATTCAGTTGCCTGTAGTCTATACATAACCTCATAGACCCATTTTTCTTTTTAACAAATAACACTGGTGCTCCCCATATGGAAAAACTTGGCCTAATGAAGCCTCTATTCAATAATTTATGCAACTGCACTTTTAACTCTTTCAATTCTGCTGGAGCCATTCTATACGAAGCCTGAGATATGGGTGTTGTACCCAGCAATAACTTAATCTTAAATTCAATATCTCTATCAGGTGGAAATCCTGGCAATTCCTCAGGAAACACATCCTTAAACTCATTCACTATAGGCACTCTTCTCAAATCTATCTCCTCTATCTTCTTATCCACCACAAAGGCTAGATAAGTATCATATCCCTTCCTAAGATACTTCCTAGCTATCATAGCTGAAATTATCTTAGTTAGAACTTTTCTATTCTCTCTCACAAACTGAATCTTTTTACCATCTGCTTTTTCAAACATAACTCGCTTCTCAAAGCAATCCACATTCGCTCTATAGCGACTCAGCCCATCCATACCTAATATAGCATTAAAATTGCTAAGAGGTAAGGGCATAAAATCCCATTCCATCTCCTCATCACCTATCTTAACCACGACATCCTTAACGACTTTATCATATATTACACTAACTCCCATAGGCATGCTAACCAAAAATGGTTCATCTCTATCAGCTAACTCAAACTTATTATGTAGGATAAAAGTAGATGATATAAAAGAGAAAATTGCATCGGGATCAATCAACACACACGCCAATTTATTACAAATAAAAGTCATACCCCTTATTACGTCTGGTGCATTCTCAACATTCTTTTCAGTCACTATAAAAATCCTCACTTGTTGGACATTCTTAGCGGCACTAGTTTATCCCGTAGGTCTCTCATAAGCCTGTGGAGCTCTACTGGCTTCACTTCTAGCCCCAGTAGCTCTTGGAATAATCAGTGGCCTTCTAACCCTTCCCGATCTAGGGGCATTCGACCCTTGAACTGAGGGTTCCCAAATTACACCTTTAGTGCATTCCCAGGCATATTGTCCAAGTTTGTTACACTTGAAATATCTCACGTTACTTCATCCACAACTACCCACATGGTTCTTCCGGCATAAATTACACCAAGGTATTGCTGCTCCTCCTCTCGGAACATTCCCAAAATAATTTAGTCAAAAAGATGGTGCTGGTTGTCTCACGGATATTTGGCTACCCTGCGGTCGTATATTTCCTCCTGACCGCTGATTATTCCTTGAGTAGGGATTAAATCTTGACTTCCAGCTATTACTACCCTTCCAAGGTTGTCTCAAAGATCCTTTTTAATACTGAGATCTTGGTCAATTTACTATTTCTAACTCCTTATCAAGTCTTTCTTATTCCATCGCCTTTTCTACCCAACCTTGAAAGGTTGTTCCAGCATAGAGGTTCAACTTCCCTCTCAGAGAAACATGTAATCCATCTCGGAACTTATCACTTTTAGCTTCTTCGGTAGGATACATATCCCTCACATACTGGTATAAATCTTTAAATTTATTCGTGTATTCTCTAACAGACATTGTTCCCTGTACCAGATTCACGAAAGAAGCCTTTCTCTACTTTTGAAAGGTTTTGGTCAGGTACTCTCTACCAAACTCCTCCTTGAAAAGCTACCATGTCAAAGCTTCATCATACAAATTCCTCACTCTCATCATCCAATCATCTGCTTTCTCAAACATAAGACCATACATATTGCCAACTTTCTCCTCATCACTAAGTTGCAACGTGTTAAAAGCCTTATCTACTGTTCTGACCCACTTATCTGCTTGTCCTGGGTCCAGAGTTCTATGAAAATTGTATGCCCCACACTTCTTCACATGTTCAATGATGTCTCCAGGCTTCTTATACCTCTCTCGTTCTGCCATCACCGTTGCCATGGTTCTAGCCAAATTGGTAGTATCTATGTGTACTACCAGAGCTGCTGGCTGATTAGGCACATTCATCAGCATTACCGGAGGTGGTGCTGTATAATAAACATTCCTCACCCCGTCTAGGTACATGCTCAAACATCGATACGGAGGCAACTAAAGTAGAATTACCTTGCAGACTATCTGCTCGAACTTCCGGCATTTCATCTCTTTCATTGCCAATCGAGGCTGAAGATGGAGATAATTCTTGCTGAGATGTCCTACTTCTAGTAGGGATATTCGCTAGCTCAACTAGCCTGACTCTATCTGGCTGGACATCACGTCCTCTGCCTCTACCTCTGGCCCTACCAAGTTCTCGCCCAACTCCCCTACCTTGATTCCCTATTAATCCACCTCTAGTTCTTGCCATTTTCTGAAAATAAGATCACAACACTTTAGATATTCTCATCATCATCATCTTTAATATACATTCCACAATTAATATCCACCAACTCAATATTTCTTAATATCTATAACACATACCATAATATTTTTCAATATTTACAGAACCTAATAACCTAAGCTCTGATACCAAACTGTCACGCTCTCACTTCCATTAGTTCCATTAATCTATATAATTAAGGAATTAATGATAATGAAAGCGTTACTTCTACAATCAGAAAGAATCTCTTAACAACAAATTTTCTTTCTATATTTTTTTTATTTCAACTTGATTCACATCACTACTATGTTGCTAACCTTATAAGCACGAATCATAATATGATACCAGTCATTTACATATCACTGCAAATAATAACATGTTGGTGGATATTTCTTTAATATCATAACTTTTCTTATATCAATTCACAATCATATTAATACCATTTCCTGTCATAATTACTCTAAAAATAAGTCAATGGCAAGGACATTTTTAACATCACAATAACTCATAAATATAATAATAATAGCATCATTAGTACAACATAACCATCACCAGTAGATGGGGATATATACATCATATGTATAAATATGAGAGTACCAAATGCTAATAAAAATATAAAATATACATAGGTATCTATGACTATAGCATCTCTCTCTCAAATGGTCGGGACTCTGGCCGACCGTATCAACAAAAATGATGATGGTGGTGGTAAACTGACAGCTCTAGCCCTTGCCACACTCTCACAACCTCTCTAGCTCTATAGCTCAAAAATATCACAATGACAAGCACCAAGGTGTCTATGGCCTATAGCAAAAAGCCCAAAAAGACCAAAAATATGCATATGTCAAATCCGCATCACACCCAGGAGAGGGTGACCACTACGTCGGTGGAGGTGGCGTAAAGGACACGAAAAGTCATGCAGATACCATCCAAATGCTCCTCACGGACAGTAGACAGACTGACCTCCGCCCCTATGGGCTGAACCATAATGCGAAACACTAACTCGGCGACAGTATCGTGATGTACTATATATCGCATAAGGGTCTCCACTTCAGAAATCTTGTACACCATAGTGGCCCAATAAATAGCCATCTCTTCCCCTAACGCTAACTATAATCTTAATCTGGCAAAGTCATTTTTTAAAAACAGTGGTGAGTAATTTCACCGAAAATTACCTAGTGAGCAGCTAAAATATCTTTTAATGCAAATCATTAAACCAAAACAACTTGGAACTATTTTTCCAGCGATAAATCTCAAAGCTATTTAACACACTTAAATGAATATAATTTTCAAGAAACCCTTTTAAAGAAATAACACCTTATTTCCACAAACCATTTGATAAAGGACTTCCATTGCAAAAAAAATTAATTAAGGATTTCCATAAATAATGCAAATAAGCATTCACATTAAATCTTTATCTCAATGTAAATTCCACTTTAAATCATTTAAAATAATTTAAGGTCATATTCCCTCATTTTATAAATAATACAACATTCTTATAAAAGAATAACTAAAAACAACAAAACCATAATTTGATTTCTTAAATAGTTATTCCATTCAATTACTCGATAGTGAGAGTTTCATTCTTTTTTATCATAAATCATTATTAGTACACATCATATTGTCTCAATGGTTAATGTATACCATTATTGTTATTAGAATACATACATATACATATATTCCCTAATTCCTCTAAGAATTGATAACAATATACAAAATCAATCTCCCTCTTTCTTATTATAATCATCTCAATTCTTTTTCTCACGGCCCACACTGGCCGGTTCACATGATCATTTATGAGATCATTCATAATACCTCGTATGCATACGGTAAAAATCACAAGGATTCACTTCAAAGATACCTCTGAATCCCTGCACTGTCCCAAAAAAAGTTATCAATCGAGTGGCCAACTCCTCTCATATATACATATAATACCAACCCTTATATATATACTCATATAATATTCTTATCATTAGTAATGGTATCATTATGTCATTTCAATATTCATTCACAAACATTCACAGCACTTTCGAACTTGGTTTCATTTCAATGCATGATTTAGTCTGTTTATCTAAGACTTATAAATCTTATGTCATTTCATCAATTGGAAGTGTTTTTCAACTATTTTTATGTTCTGGTACATTATTCTATTGTTCAGTTCAAGATACCATTCAAAAAGTTGAAGTTTTCACCAAAGAGGGTCGCAAAACAGAGCCAAAAATATTTGTGTGGACCACAGAGGTGCATACCTCAGCTGTAGAGGCGCATGCCTCTGCCATAGAGGCACCAGCCTCTACACAGAGGTGCCAACCTCTGTGCTGGGGCGCCCACTACCTTTATGTATAGGCATATGCCTATACGAATAGACGCACGCCCTTACGCTACTGAAAACCGAGTTTCAGAAGAAGAAAATGCAGAAAAATGGTATAAAATTCAAATTTTCAACACTAATTGATTACCCATCACACATACAACTTTAAAACATTATAAAACATCCGTAGACTACCCAAATAGTTCTAGATCTAAGAAAAACTCATCCAAAAGCAACATTTATTCAACAAATACTTGAAATTAAAGCAAAAGGAAGAGGAAACATAAAAATTCAATCCACTCACCAATTTCTCGTGCTGATTTTCTCTTCGTCCTTGCTGAATTCGGTTTTAGGGTTTCAGAGCACTTTCCTTTCTCTTTTTTTCTTTTTTTCTTCTCTTCCTTCTCTTTTCTCTTCTTCCTTCTCCTTTCCCCACCGTAGCCATGCTTTCTCATGCAGAAGACCAATCACTCCACTTGCTCCTCTCCATTTTGCTCCCTCATCTTTCTTTTCCTCATCTTTTAATCCGTCTATAATTAATTCTTTCAATCAAGTCCTCATTTCTTATGTAATTATATCCTTACTTTCCTTTCAATTGCATCATTCTCAAATTCTATTTAATATAATCAACCTTATTTCTCACTTAAATATTATTTACTTCCTTGTCCACAAAATAAACATCAACTCTAATTCATATCAATTTAATACATGAAATTCAATTCCTTAATTATTTACCCGAAATAATAATAATTAACTTCAATCAACACTAATTTAATATAATCAAATAATGGTTAATTATCATTAACTTTACTTAATCCGGTTCAAGGACACAGATGTTACAATTCTTCCTTCCTAATAGAAATTTCATCCTCGAAATTTGTACAAGCATAAATCAATTACAAAAGTCCTGGATATCTATGTCTCATATCCTCTTCTCGCTCCCATGTAGTTTCTTCTTGGGAGTGATTTTTTCATAACACCTTAACTAAAGGAATAACTTTGTTCATTAACACTTTATGTTCCCTAGCCAAAATTGCTACAGGTGCTTCCTCATAACTCAAATTTTTCTCTAGTTCTACTGGTTGCTCTTTCAAAATATGAGTGGGATTACTTCTATATCTCCGTAATATGGACACATGAAACACATCGTGTACTCCTTCCAGGTTTATTGGCAATGCTAAACGATAAGCCACTGGTCCTACTCGTTCAATAATTTTATATAGCCCTATATACCTGGGACTCAATTTTTTCTACTTACAAAATCTGATCACACCTTTTCAGGGAGATATTTTCAGAAAAACTCTATCACTTACATTAAATTCAATATCAGCTCTCTTAAGATTTGCATAACTTCTCTGCCTATCCTGAGCTGTCTTGAGATTAGCCCTAACTGTTTGAATATTATCAGTCATTAATTGAACCAACTCAGGATCCAATAACCTTCTTTCTCCCACTTCTTCCCAATAGATGGGAGTTCTACATCTTCAGCCATACAAAGCCTTAAATGGTGCCATATTTAAACTACTTTGATGACTATTATTATAAGCAAACTCAATTAAAGGCACTTGTTTATCCCAATTTCCACCGAAGTCTAATGCACTAGCTCTCAACATATCCTTTAACACTTGAATAGTCCTCTCAGATTGTCCATCAGTCTGAGGATGAAAAGCAGTACTAAATCTCAGTCTAGTACCTAGAGCTTCTTGCAAACTTGGCTAAAATCTCGAGGTAAACCTCGGATCACGATCGGACACAATCGAAACTGGCATTCCGTGCAACCTTATTATCTCCTTAATATACAACTCCGCTAGCCTATTCAAACTATAACTGATCTTGATAGGCAGGAAATGAGCAAACTTCGTCAGTCTATCCATAATCACCCATACTACATCATTTCCTTGTTGTGTCCTCGGTAAACCCATAATAAAATCCATAGTTGTATGTTCCCATTTCCACTCTGGTATTGGCAAAGATTGTAACAAACCAGCTGGATGTCTATGTTCAGCTTTGACTTGTTGACAAGTCAAACACTTGGAAACATATTTCGTAATGTCCTTCTTCATTCCCTTCCACCAATAATTCTTCTTTAAATCCTGGTACATCTTGGTGCTTCCCGGATGCATTGCATACGCAGAACAATGCGCTTCTTCTAATATTTCTCTTCTTAATTCTTCTTTATTCGGCACATAAATTATCTTTCCCATCATTATCACTCCTTGCTCATCACAACTCAAATCTTTATTCTTCCCACTCTTTACATCCTCAATCCATTTCAACACTTCATCATCGGTTCTCTGAGCTTGAGCAATTCTCTCCATTAATAATGGCCTCACCTTCAAGGTGGCCAACACACTGACAGGTGTGTCTACCTCAAACTCAACATTCAATCTCCTGAACTCAATCAATACAGGCATCCTTATAGCACGAATGTAATGTAAATTCCCAATCGATTTCTGACTAAGAGCATCTGCCATTACATTGGCCTTACCCGGATGGTACTCGATTGTGTAATCATAATCCTTCAGTAACTCCACTCATGTCCTTTGTCTCAAATTTAAATCCTTCTGGCTAAGGATATAATTGAGACTTTTGTAGTCGGTGAATATTCGGCACATTTTCCCATAAAGATAATGTCTCTATATCTTTAAGGTGAAAATCAACGATGCCAACTCGAAATCATGTGTGGGATAGTTTTGCTCATGTGGCCTCAATTGTCTGGATGCATAAGCAATAACTTTACCTTCCTGCATCAACGCACAACCTAACTCTTATCTCGAAGCATCACTATACACCACAAATCAACCACCTTCTACAGGTAAAGTCAAAAAAGGAGCAGTAGTCAACTTCTCCTTCAAAACTTCAAAGCTCTACTGGCACTCAGGAGTCCAATTATACTTCATATTCTTTCTCAATAGTTTCATCAAAGGTGATGCAATAATTAAAAAATCTCAAACAAATCTCCTATAGTATCCTGCCAGCCCTAAGAAGCTTTGAATTTCTGTCACACTCCTAGGCGGTTCCCAATTTACTATAGCTGCAATCTTGCTCGGATCTACATATACTCCCTCGGCCGATATTACATGACCAAGAAATACCACCTTATTTAACCAGAACTCACATTTGCTAAACTTAGCATAAAGCTGCTTATCTCTCAAAATTTCCAGAACAATCCTCAAATGATCTTCATGTTCTGTAATAGACTTAGAATACACTAGAATGTCATCAATAAACACAATTATAAACCTGTCTTTATAAGGTTTAAACATTCTATTCATCAAGTCCATGAATGCTACAGGTGCATTCGTAAGCCCAAACGGCATCACCAAAAACTCATAATGTCCGTATCTCATTCTAAAAGCAGTTTTAGAAACATCAGACTCCTTAATCTTCAACTGGTGATATCCTGACCTCAAGTCTATCTTAGAAAATATCGTAGCTCCTTGGAGCTGATCAAATAGATCCTCTATCTTAGGTAATGGGTACTTATTTCTAACTGTCACCTTATTCTGTTGCCTGTAGTCTATACATAACCTCATAAACTCATCTTTCTTTTTAACAAATAATACTGGTGCTCCCTATGGGGAAAAACTTGGCCTAATGAAGCCTTTATTCAATAATTTTTGTAACTGCACTTTTAACTCTTTCAATTCTGCCGGAGCCATTCTATACGAAGCCTGAGATATGGGTATTGTACCTGGCAATAACTCAATCTCAAATTCAATATCTCTATCAGGTGGCAATCTTGGTAATTTCTTAGGAAACATATCCTCAAACTCATTCACTACAGGCACTCTTCTCAAATCTATCTCCTCTATCTTCTTATCCACCATAAATGCTAGATAAGTATCATATCCCTTCCTAAAGTACTTCCTAGCTGTCATAGCTGAAATTATCTTAGTTGGAGCTTTTCTATTCTCTCCCACAAACTGAATCTTTTTACCATCTGCTTTTTCAAACATAACTCGCTTCTCAAAGCAATCCACATTCGCTTTATAGTGACTCAGCCCATCCATACCTAATATAGCATTAAAATCGCTAAGAGGTAAGGGCATAAAATCCCATTCCATCTCCTCATCACCTATCTTAACCATGATATCCTTAACGACTTTATCATATATTACACAAACTCCCATAGGCATGCTAACTAAAACTGGTTCATCTCTATCAGCTACCTTAAACTTATTATGCAGGACAAAAGTGATATAAAAGAGAAAGTTGCACCGGGATCAATCAACACACATGCCAATTTATTACAAATAAAAGTCGTACCCCTTATTACGTCTGGTGCATTCTCAATATCCTTTTCAGTCACTGTATAAATCCTCACTTGTTGGACATTCTCAACGGTACTAGTTTTTCCCATAGGTTTCTCCTGAGCCTGTGGAGCTCTATTGGCTTCACTTATAGCCCTAGTAGCTCTTGGAACAATCAGTGGCCTTCCAACCCTTCCCGATCTAGGGGCATTCGACCCTTGAACTGAGGGTTCCCCAATTACACCTTTAGTGCATTACTGGGCATAGTATCCAAGTTCGTTACACTTGAAACATCTCACGTTACTTCATCCACAACTACCCACATGGTTGTTCCGACATAAATTGCACCAAGGTATTGCTGCTCCTCTTCTCGAAACATTCCCAAAATAATTTAGTTGGAAAGATGGTGCTGGTTATCTCACAGACATTTGCCTACCCTGCAGTCGTATGTTTCCTCCTAACCGTTGATTACTCCTTGAGTAGGGATTAAACCTTGACTTCCAGCTATTACTACCCTTCCAAGGTTATCTCAAATATCCTATTTGATACTAAGATCTTGGTCGATTTACTATTTCTAACTCCTTATCAAGTCTTTCTTATTCCATCGCCTTTTCTACCCAACCTCGAAAGGTTGTTCCAGCATAGAGGTTCAACTTCCCTCTTAGAGAAACATGTAATCCATCTCGGAACTTATCACTTTTAGCTTCTTCGGTATGATACATATCCCTCACATACTGGTATAAATCTTTAAATTTATCCGTGTATTCTCTAACAGATATTGTTCCCTGCACCAGATTCACGAAAGAAGCCTTTCTCTACTTTTGAAAGGTTTCGGTCACTACCAAACTCCTCCTTGAAAAGCTGTCATGTCAAAGCTTCACCATACAGATTCCTCACTCTTATTAGCCAACCATCTACTTTCTCAAACATAAGACTATACACATTGCCAACTTTCTCCTCATCACTAAGTTGCAATGTGTTAAAAGCCTTATCTACTATTCTGACCCACTTATCCACTTGCCCTGGGTCCAGAGTTCCATGGAAATTGTATGCCCCACACTTCTTCACATGTTCAATGATGTCTCCAAGCTTCCTATACCTCTCTCACTTTGCCATCACTGTTGTTATAGTTCTAGCTAAATCGGTAGCATCTATATGTACTACCAGAGCTGCTGGCTGATTAGGCATATTCATCAGCATCACCGGTGGTGGTGCTACATAATAAACGTTCCTCACTCTTCTAGGTACATGCTCAAACATCGATGCGGAGGCAGCTAAAGTAAAACTATCTTGCAGACTATCCGCTCGAACTTCCGGTATTTCATCCCTTTCATTGCCAATCGAGGCTGAAGATGAAGATAATTCTTGCTGAGATGTCCTACTTCTAGTAGGGATATTCACTAGCTCAACTAGCCTGACTCTATCTGGCTGGACATCACGTCCTTTGCCTCTACCTTTGGCCCTACCACGGCCTCGCCTAACTCCCCTACTTTGATTTCCTATTAATCCACCTCTAGTTCTTGCTATTTTCTAAAAATAAGATCACAACACTTTAGATATTCTCATCATCATCATCTTTAATATACATTCCATAATTAATATCCACCAACTCAATATTTCTTAATATCTATAACAAATACCATAATGTTTTCTAATGTCTACATCACCTAATAACCTAGGCTCTGATACTAAATTGTTATGTCCTCACTACCATTAGTTCCATTAATCCATATAATTAAGGAATTAATGATAATGAAGGTGTTACTTCTACAATCAGAAAGAATCTCTTAACAACAAATTTTCTTTCTATATATTTTTTATTTTAACTTGATTCACATCACTACTATGTTGCTAGCCTTATAAGCTCGAATCATAATATGATACCAGTCATTTACATATTACTACAAATAATAATATGTTGGTGGATATTTTTTCAATATCATAACTTTTCTTATATCAATTCACAATCATATTAATACCATTTCCTGTCATAATTACTCTAAAAATAAATAAATGGCAAGGACATTTTTAACATCACAATAACTCATAAATATAATAATAATAATAGCATCATTAGTACAACATAACCATCACCAGTAGATGGGGATATATACATCATATGTACAAATGTGAGAGTACCAAATGATAATAAAAATATAATCTATACATAGGTATCTATGACTGTAGCATCTCTCTCTCAAATAGTCGGGACTCTGACCGACCGTATCAACAAAAATGATGATGGTGGTGGTAAACTGACAGCTCTAGCCCTTACCACACCCTCACAACCTCTCTAGCCCTATGGCTCAAAAATATCATAATGATAAGCACCAGGGTGTCTATGGCCTATAGTAAAAAGTTCAAAAAGACCAAAAATATGCAGATGTCAAATCCGCATCACACCCAGGAGAGGGTGACCACTACGTCGATGAAGGTGGCGTAAAGGACACAGAAAGTCATGCAGATGCCATCCAAATGCTCCTCGTGGACAGCAGACATACTGACCTCCGCCCCTATGGATTGAACCATAATGCGAAACACTAGCTCGGCGGCAGTATCATGATGTACTATATATCGCACAAGGGTCTCCACCTCAAAAATCTCGTACACCATAGTGGCCCAATAGACAGCCATCTCTTCCTCCAGCGCTAACTATAATCTTAATCTGGGAAAATCATTTTTTAAAAATAATGGTGAGTAATTTCATAGGAAATTACCCAGTAAGCAGCTAAAATATCTTTTAATGCAAATCATTAAACCAAAATAACTTGGAACTATTTTTCCAGCGATAAATCTCAAAGCTATTTAACACACTTAAATGAATATAATTTTCAATAAACCCTTTTAAAGAAATAACACCTTATTTCCACAAACCATTTGATAAAAGACTTCCATTGCAAACAAAATTAATTAAGGATTTCCATAAATAATGCAAATAAGCATTCACATTAAATCTTTATCTCAATGTAAATTCCACTTTAAACCATTTAAAATAATTTAAGGTCATAATCCCTCATTTCATAAATAATACAATATTCTTATAAAAGACTAACTAAAAACAATAAAACCATAATTTGATTTCTTAAATAGTTATTCCATTCAATTATTCGATAGTGAGAGTTTCATTTCTTTTGATCATAAATCATTATTAGTACACATCACATTGTCTCAATGGTTAACATATACCATTATTGTTATGAGAATACATACATATACATATATTCCCCAATTCCTCCAAGAATTGATAACAATATACAAAATCAATCTCTCTCTTTCTCATAATCATCTCAATTCTTTTTCTCACGGCCCACACTGGCCGGTTCATATGATCATTCACGAGATCATTCATAATACCTCGTATGCATATGGTAAAAACTATAAGAATTCGCCTCAAAGGCACCTCTGAATCCCTGCACTGTCCCAAAGACAGTTATCAATCGAGTGGCCAGCTCCTCTCATATATACATATAATACCAACCCTTATATATATACTCATATAATATTCTTGTCATTAGTAAGGGTATCATTATGTCTTCAATGTTCATTCATAAACATTCACAGCACTTTCGAACTTGATTTCATTTCAATGCATGATTTAGTCTCTTTGTCTGAGACTTATAAATCTTATGTCATTTCATCAATTGGAAATGTTTTTCAACTATTTTTATGTTCTGGTACATTATTCTATTATTCGGTTCAAGATACTATTCAAAAAGTTAAAGTTTTCACCAAAGAGGGTCATGAAACAGACCCTGAAATATCTGTCTGGACCACAGAGGTGTGTGACTCTGTGCAAAGGCGCATGCCTCTCCCACAGAGGCGTGTGCCTCTGTGCAGAGGTGCATGCCTCTGCCACAGAGGTGCCAGCCTCTGCGCAGGGGCACTCGCCTCCTTCATGCGTAGGCATATACCTGTACGAATAGACGCACGCCTCTATGCTACTGGAACCCGAGTTTCAGAAGAAGAAAATGCAGAAAAACAGTCCAAAATTTAATTTTTCAACACTAATCGATTACCCATCACGCATATAACTTTAAAACATTATAAACACTCCGTAGACTACCCAAATAGTTATAGATCTAAGAAAAACTCATCCAAAAGCAACATTTATTCAACAAATGCTTGAAATTAAAGCAAGAGGAAGAGGAAACATAAAAATTTAATCCACTCATCAATTTCTCCTGCTGATTTCCTCTTCTTCCTTGCTAAATTCGGTTTTAGGGTTTCAGAGCACTTTCCTTTCTCTTTCTTTCTTCTTTTCTTCTCTTCCTTCTCTTTTCTCTTCTTCCTTCTCCTTTCCCCACCATAGACATGCTTTCTCCTGCAGAAGACCAACCACTTCACTTGCTCCTCTCCACTTTGCTCCCTCATCTTTCCTTTCCTCATCTCTTAATCCTTCTATCTTTTATTCTTTCAATCAAGTCCTCATTTCTTATATAATTATATCCTTACTTTCCTTTCAATTGCATCCTTCTCAAATTCTATTTAATATAATCAACCTTATTTCTCACTTAAATATTATTTACTTCCTTGTCCAAAAAATAAACATCAACTCTAATTCACATCAATTTAATACATAAAATTTAATTCCTTAATTATTTACCTGAAATAATAATAATTAACTCCAATCAACACTAATTTAATATAATCAAATAATGGTTAATTGTCGTTAACTTTACTTAATCCGGTTCAAGGACACGAATGTTACCATTTAGATATTTGACCAATTTATAATTGGTTTGACTTAATTTACATGGAAATGGAAATTCATTCCTCATGAAAATAAAAGAATGAGTGATTTCCATTGATGACTCAACCAAATATTAAGAATTGGAAATTTGGAATCACTCATTCCATTTCCCATCCTTATTTTCATCAAACAAACGACTCCTAAATATTGTCTTATATTTATCAAAATCTATGAAATAAAATGTAGTTTTGAAATAATAAATTAAATATATATATTAAAAAATTGATTATCAAAATATTGTAATAAAAATATTTATTATAATAAAAAAATTGTATAATAATTTTAAAAAATTATAATAATATTTTAAATAAATATTAATAAATAATTTTTATAATAGAAAATTATAATGCTAATTTTAGTATATAAAAAATAATTATAAATATATTTTTATACATAAATAATATTGATTTCGATTCTGATTTCGTAGTATACCAAACACTTTATTAAAATTTTCATTATGTTTCTGATTTTCTTTATTCTAATTTCAATTTTAATTTCAATTTAAGAGTATGAAACAAACTGTAACACCCACCATTTAGCACACGTGTGAGTGGAATGAGATATCTTCTATGCATAATAGATTATGAATTGAGAATTTAGTAGGATTGGTAAAAAGGGACTAGATTGTAAGGCTAGTCAAGGCTTAATTGTAGCAAAGAT
>CATIWO010633264.1:0-29855 GCA_949673435.1 Macaranga tanarius
GGTTAACTTAATGTTGATTAATCTCTAATTAATTATAGGTTTATCTGAGAGGAAAATCTATAGTTCTTAAGATCCCTTCAAAATGAATTAAAATTAGTGTAGACCTAGTTGTGTAATCAATCCTTTGAAATGGTCAATTGAGAATAAGGAACCCTAGCTTTTAAAATTTGAATTGAATTTATGTTTTTACCTTTCTTAATTTAGTTTCATTTCTTTGAATTTTCAAACTCTATTTCGTTGTCTAAACAATCAAACATTATGAGTATTGCAGTATTCAACCTACAATCCCTGTGGGACGATATCTTTATTTACTACTTGATACGATTCTATACGCTTGTGGATTTGTGCTCATCAAGGAGCTACTCATGATCGTGACTCTCTTGTCACGATCGTAAGGGCAGGATCGTGAGGAGCTCTGAGCTTTTCTCGGTTGTGTTCTTTTTTGGTTCAATTAAGCTTTCCGTGATGTCCCGCCTATAATCACCTTGCTCACAATTGAGTCCTATTAATGTGCTTAAGGAAGTTGTGAATTACATCTCATTTCAATACACATAGATCACAATTTTAGTTGATGTTATACATTAAGGATTTAAGTGACCTAAATAAGCTACGATATTGTTATGAATATAATGGCTTGATAGTTTTATTAAACTAAATAACTTAATTAGTTCTTGAGAAGTTATATATATGTAAATATATTAGTGATTGCTTGCTGAGTAGCAAGCTCACCCCTTTGCATCTAATTTTCTATCGAGTCAATGTCTGTATGTAGTAGAAATACCAGGTGGGCCAATGACGAGTCTGGCGCATGTATAACTAGATTTTGCTATCATTCATGCTTGATGTTTGTATTCAAACATCTTAATATGTAATAATAAGTTATATTATGAGAAAATATATTGATGAAATGTTATAATGTAATGCTATAAGCTTTAATATAAATGGTGAAACATGTGTTCTATTTGTGAAAAATTTTGATTGTGCCACGTGTTAGAGTGTACAATTGGAGTGTTACATTTAGTGGTGTCAGAGCAGGGATTAGATACCTTTGGGTATGAGAATATGATGCATTCATGGTATGTCATGCATGAATCAGGAGTTGTATATAGTTGATATGAGTTAAAATAAGTTAAGATAGAAGTATATAATGTACTTCGCACTGGCCCAAATGAATTACTAGAGTTAATTTATAGACAAATACATACGCATGCATTATATGAGCTTGAATAATTTTTCATTTACAACTCCTCCATAAGTTGCATACTCTTGTATATCAGAGATTTGATCAAATGATGAGAACAATGAGTCAAAAGCAAGTAGATATCACTGTTGATGAGAACTATGAAAAGATAAAAGAGCAAGGTGCAAAGGTTTTTATGGGTATTAGTGATTCCAGTATAGCAGATGAATGGTTACAGAATATGAAAAGAATTCTAGATCGAATTGATTGTATTGATGCAAGGAGAATTAGTTATGCAATATCATTGTTTGAGAAAGATGCCCTAGGCTAGTAAAAGACAATACCGAGGAGTGAAAATATACCAATGACCATAACTTGGATAGACTTTTTGAAAGCATTTACAGAGAAATATATTTCAGACGTATATGTAGACAGAAAGAAGATTGAATTCTTAGAGTTGAGGCAAAATGATTCATCTGTGACTGATTATGAGGCGCAATTTGAGAGATTATTGAAGTATATTCCTGAAGAGGTAACACCTGATGAGTTAAAGCAAACAAGATTTGAGAAAGGATTGAATTTAGAGATTAGAGAGAGAGAATGATAATCAAACCACCAACTTACAGAAATTCAGTGGAAATTGAATTGTGCGATGAAGAAACTATAAAGGAAGAAAAAGCTCTAGAAGTTAAAAAGAAGAAAACTACTAGTGGGCTCGCTATTTTAACTCAAATCAGTGGTAGTCCATTCTCTAAAAGTTCCAGTTCTCAATAAAGTAGTTTTAGAAGGTGTGAAGTAAGTTAGTTTAGTCAATTAATGGGAAAAACATATAGCAGAGAATTTAGAAGATTTAACAGTTGAAAAGGGCATCAATAAATTTGTGAGCAGTGCATCAGCTTCAATATGCAACAGTTATAATAGAATCCATTCTGGAAAATATTAGGGTTCCAAACTTAATGTATGCTACTATTGTAGTAAGCTGGGGCATTTCTTCAGAGATTGTCCATTGAAGAAAACTGTTAGAAAATCTCTGCTAATTAAATAAAGCGGTACAAGAAAGAAAATGTATCAAGTCAATGTTAGTATGGGTAGAGGCTGAAATAGTAAGAAAAGGGGAGCTGATACTTTGACATAAGCTAAACCCAATAATCAACCTCAGAGTAAAGAAAGAGCATATGTTATCACTCAGCTAGAAGCTTTTACCACATCAGATGAAAATACGGGTACATTTATATTATTTGTTCATGATACATTTATGATAATAGATCTAAACTCTGAATTCATATGATCGTTTATATGAGTTTGCATTATATATACATGGTATAATGGAATTATCAAAACATAATATATATATATATATTTCTATGTTTGTTGGATGTTGTGATTATGAAAATAGTGATAAGATCCTGTTTCAAAATAGTGGACAATATAATTTTATATATGGATTTAATGATTATTAAATTGGGAAAGGTTAATGTTAAATTGCGAATAAATTAGATACCGAAATATCACAATATTATGAATTGCTATACAATAGAGGTAGCTATAAATAATTCGAGATAAAGAAATATAGTAATGGTGGGTAAATAAAAACTGTGCATGTTTATTTGATTTTAACTATGATTGCTTTTCATATAGTCTGAGATGGGCATGAAACTAATTTAGCCAATATTGAGGAATCGATGCAACTTAAAGAATTGAAAAAAGCAGATTGTTAGATCGAATAATTCATCATGAGGGGCATCAATTCTGTAATATTCTGCCCTAGAGACTAATTGACTTTTTGATAAAATTATGGACTAAATTGCATAAGAAATAAGTTTTGAGGGCTTTTTCGTGCTTAAAATTTTTATAAGGGTCTACATGGTTATTTTGGTAACTTGTAAGGTCAAAATTGATATTTACCAAAAAAAAGTTTGATCTAAGTTTATGTCAATTTCTTTCTTGTAACTTCTTCTTCTTCTTTATCACTTCTGTTAGTTTTTTCTCCTCAGCCTAAACTTCTTCGTTCTTCTCTTTTCTTTCTCTAAAACTTTTATTCTTTAATTTTCGATATCAATTCAAGCTTCTATTTGCAAATTCAAGATCGATACATATAGATTATTAGTAAGTAAAACTGTTTTGTTTCAAGTTTTTTATATTGAATAGAAATTGAAGTTTTGATTATTTTGTGAGTTTTAAGCTTTCTTATTGTTAAAACAGACCTTTTAAAGTGTTTTTCTTGTTTGGATATTGATTTGGTGTTGAAAATTAATAAAAATTTATGATAATGATCATTTTCGGCTACAAAATCCATTTGCGACGCGCAGAGGCAGCACCTCTGTGACACTGAGGCAGCGCCTCTGTGGCCTTTTCGACACCCGAAACCCAATTTTAAGCAGTTTTAGATGATTTTTTAGGTCTTATACCATATCTTTTAGACATAGATAGATTAAGTTGAGTAGAATTGAGATTTAAACTTGTATTCTTATGATTTTACTTATAGATGATAGGATCAGAATCTGTAGCAGTGGTAGAGCCTAAGCCTGGTCCAGCTAACTAGTATTTGGACTCAGCAAGCTCAAGTGAGTGGTTATATGTATATAAAACTAGTTTTGAAACTAAATACTTATATGTTTATGTATATAAGTTATTAAAAGGTTTTCTATGATATAAGTATGATATTTCCTTACAAATAGTCTTTATCGACTATTAGCTTGCAAATATAGTTTTACAAGTTATTTAGCCTTTATATCTGAAATTGGAAACATGTAGCAGTATATATTTATTACTGATATAGTTGAAGTGTTTTGAAGCAAGAATGTGTTTGTTTTTATTATTTTATGAAATGATTATTTCTCAGCAGTATTTGATTATAGCATTAGCTAGATATTCAGCTATTATGTTTTATTAGTAGTTTGAATGATTGATTTCTAAGAAAACTTGTACACTCGTGATATGTATCCTTTAGATTACACCATGATGACTGGTGTCTTATATCAGTAATATTATTAGCAACTGTCTTGGGTATAGCGCTTAGTTATACATATAGCCTTGGGGCGTACAATTGGGTGGTTAGCCCTTGGGAGGCAACTTTGCGCATGCGTATGACCAAATTTATTATAGCAGTATATGTGCACATGGGTTGCCAGGTCATCAATGTGCCCATTGTGTTAGCATAATCTCTTGGTTACATATTTAATGAGTGTATGGATTAAAATGATTAATAATGTTTATTCAGTTTTATAGCAAATGTATAGCATTATATTATTTCAGCAGCTTAATAGCTATTTTCAATATATCTTTATATTTATTTGGCGAATAGCTAATGTTCCTATTTTATGATATTATTCTTTCTTCTTTTTAGACCACTCACTGAGTATTATTATACTCATCACTCTTATTTTTTAAAAAATATTTTTAGATTTTGTGGATTCTCAGCAGTAATAGCTCATAGGACCTGTTTTGATGTCCATCTAGGTGTCTAGAAGAGGTTGAGCTAATAAATCCAGACTCTGGACTTTTTGTAGTACCTTTAAGTTAAACTTATTATATAAATATTAGAATTGTTATTTATGGTTTAAGGATGTTTAAAGAAGAACATTATTATACATAATAATAGCATTATCTTAAGTTTACTTTGATGTTTAAAAAAATTGCAATATAGACATGATGTATATTCTCACTACCAGTAGTAGCACTAGCCAGCATAGTATATTGCGCCTGCTCATCTGCTAGTGGAGTGGGTGTGACAAATTTAGCCTATAAGAGAAGAGGATGGTAGTATGAGGTTATGTAATAATTATAGGCAATTGAACAATATCTCAATGAAGATTTAGTATCCGTAATTGAGAAATGAAGGGTTGCTTGATTAATTGAGAGATGTTATAATGGTTTTGAAGATAGATTTGAGACTGGGATATTAGCAACTTCGAGTGATAGAAAATTTTATTTCCAAAATAGTATTCAAAACTGGAAATGGATGGTATGAATTTTTGATTATGTCATTTGGATTGATTGGTATACCAGTTGTGTCTATGTCATTAATGAATAAGACTCTTCGATAGTATTTGAATCAATTATGATTATCTTTATTGATAATACTTTCATTTATTTATCAAGTAGAGAAGAACATGAAAAATATTTCTGAACAGCTTTACAAATAATGTGAAAAAAAAAATTGTATGTTAAATTCAGCAAATGTGAGATTTGAATGGTAGAAAATATTTTTCTTGGCACATAATTATGAAGAAAATGAACTAAAGTTTGCTAATAAAGTTTTGAAAAGTTAGAAGAACCATATACTACTGCTCTTATACTTGCATTATCGATAGGTAATGGAGGCATTATGATTTATATTGAAGCCTCAAGACAAAAATTGGATTGTGTGTTAATACAAAATAGGAAAATAATAGCTTATACATCTGGACAATTATAATTTTAGGAGGTGAATTATCCGACACCTGAACTAGAGTTAGTTACTATTGTTCAAGCATTAAAGATTTGGAAGTATCAGTTGTATGGAGAACTATTTTCAACAATCATTGAAACAAAAAGTTTGAAGAATATTTCTACCCAGAAAGAATTGAGTCGAGACCACAAAGATGTATTGGGATCTAAAACCTCCCTATTAGTGGCCAACAATGAAGAAAAATATAAAAAGTTTGTTGCATGGGAGTGGAATATTAAGTCCTGTAAGAAAGTTTCAGCTATTAATGATCCTGAAATGGCAATGGGAAAGGATAATGATGGATTTTGAGAGTGGGCTGCTACATATATTTGGGAGCATGATAGTGTAAATAGTGTGATTGTATAAAGTACTTTTATCTAGTATGTCTCCAAGATGAGTAATTGGAAAGAAAAATTCTGATATTAAAAGATAATGAGAGCTTATGCAGGGATTTTAGCCTAGAATAGAGAGATTTTAGCCTAGAAGCCTAGAATGGAGGGATTTTAGCCCCTCACGATTATGAGCAACCCAGTCATGATCATGAGGGTAGCTCGTGAGCGGTGCAGGGAGTCTTAAATAGTAACTTAGCTCCTCCTCAGGATCATAAGAAGCTGCTCACGATCGTGACTCTCTTGTTACGATCCTGAGGGCAGGATTGTGAGAAGCGCTAAACTTTTCTCGGTTGTGTTCTTTCTTGGTTCAATTAAGCTTTCTGTGACATCCCGCTTATAATCACCTTACTCATAATCGAGTCCTATTAATTTGCTTAAGGAAGTTGTGAATTACGTCTAATTTCAATATATATA
Organism: Macaranga tanarius; assembly: GCA_949673435.1. NCBI lineage: Eukaryota > Viridiplantae > Streptophyta > Magnoliopsida > Malpighiales > Euphorbiaceae > Macaranga > Macaranga tanarius. The sequence goes on from CATIWO010633264.1 coordinate 6,416, forward strand.
GATCACAGTTTTAGTTGATGTTATACATTAAGGATTTAAGTGACCTAAATAAGCTACGATATTGTTATGAATATAATGGCTTGATAGTTTTATTAATATAAATAACTTAATTAGTTCTTGAGAAGTTATGTATGTGTAAATATATTAGTGATTACTTGCTGAGTAGTAAGCTCACCCCTTTGTATCTAATTTTCCATCGAGTCGATGTCTGCATGCAGTAGAAATACCAAGTGGGTCAGTGACGAGTCCGACACATGTATAACTAGATTTTGCTATCATTCATACTTGATATTTGTATTCAAACATCTTAATATGTAATAATAAGTTCTATTATTAGAAACCATATTGATGGAATGTTATAATATAATGCTATAAGACCATCTCCAACCCAAACAGCAAATTTGCTGCAGCTTTTACAGCAAAATTGCTGTTTGTACAATACTTCATCTCCAACCCATAACATTAATTTTCATATCAAAAAGAATATTATCTATATATTCTTTTATATTTCTTATTATTTATTACTTTTTTACATTTTATTATCTTTACAAATTGCACCCATGCTTTTTATTTTTTACATATTCATCCAAATAGAATGTTTTTAATAGTTATTTATAAATATTATATAATTAAATATTATATTTATTTTAATCATAATTTAGTCTAATAATTATTTATCTTAATTCAATTTTTTTTCAAGTGCAGTTAAAATTTAGTATAAATAATAGTTAACTATGTAATATTATTATAATATAAAATATCACAATTTATTTTATTAAAACACATAAAACATTTCAGTTACATAAAATAAATATTACAATTTATCCAGTTTTGTGAATTACTATATTCCTCCCACAAATGTTCTATTAATGCATTGCGAAGTGCAATATGAGCTTCCTTGTCCTTTATTTGTTTATGTCGAGCAAGAAATTGTTGAAATCGGTTGTTTTCATTCTCTACCATTTCAACTGTTGGTGCTAGTAATTCTAAGGCTTCTTCAATTGTAGCATTAAGATCACGTTCATCTTCAATCATCATGTTATGCATGATTATGCATGTAGTCATTATAGCAACAATTTTCCAACGTGATTATAGCACTCCAAAAGAACACTCAACATCTTTCCTATATGCCTCTTGTTTCATTACAAAATATTATTTCTTTGGACCTCGCGGCTCATGAATTGTTTGCACAATAGTGGACTATTTCGGATATATACTATTAACTAAATAATAGCTCATCTTATATTCTTTACCTTGAATTAAATAATTAGTATGAGGAGCTATACCGTGAGCAAGATTGGATATCAAATGAGATTACTCTAACACATTGATGTTATTATTAGTACTCGGCATACCAAAATAGGCATGGCATATCCAAAGCTCATAATCAGCTACAGCTTCCAGAATAATTGTCGGTGATCCACCACGTCCTGTATATTGTCCAGCCCACCCTGTTGGATAATTTTTCCACTTCCAATGCATACAATCTAAACTCCCTAGCATTCCTGGAAATCCAAGTTGCTGACCAATATGAAGTAGTCTAGCAACATCATTAGTAGTAGGTGCTTTGAGATATTGATCTAAAAAAATTTCTACCATAGCACGACAAAATCGCTTCATACTTTTAATTGTTGTTGACTCTCCAATTTTTACGTATTCATCTGTAGCATTTACTGGGAGACCATATGCCAATATCCAGAACACAACTGTTATTTTTTGTATAGATGACAATCTAAGTCGTCCGAGCCTATCACATTGTTGTTCGAAAAAATTATCATGCCCTTTGACTGTATTAACAATACGAAGGAATAAATTTCTAGACATGTGATATTGACGACGGAAAAGAGCATCATTGTAGTATGGATTGTCTATAAAATAATCATTGAACAAATTTTGATTTGCAACTTCACGATCGTGGTTGATGACTATATAGCCTGGAACTGATCCACCACGGATAACCTGGTTATTTTATTGATTGGCATAATAAGTAATTAACGCATTATTATGATTAACTACTTGCTGAATAATAGTGTCTGACGCATCCCACTCCTCCATCAAACGGTTGGAATCTTCATCATTTGATGATGAATATTGAAAATTTGATGGACCTGGATTAATGAAATTCATTGAATAAATTTTTTTTGCCTAATTCGAAAAGAGAAAGAGAATTTTTTTTTGGTTGTGATAGTATAATTTTTTTCCATAATAAAGGATGATATTTATAGATAAAAATTAATATTAAGATGATAAAGTTTACATTTTAATCCGACGGTTCAAATTTGGATAAAATCTATCTGATGGTTCATACAAAGATAAGAAAAAAATTTAATCTGACGGTTAAGATGAGGATGAAATCCATCCAATGGTTGAGATAATTATGAAATCCATCAAACGGTTAATATTAGAATAAAAAAATTATACGGTTGAGATAAGGATAAGTTAAATAATTTTAATCGCATGGTAGAGATTAAGATGAAATCTATCCCACCGTTCATATAAGGATAAGTTAAAAAAAGTTAATTTGATGGTGGATATGAGGATAAAATACATTCTACGGTTGAGAATTAGATAATTTAAAAAATTTTAATCTGACGGTGGAGATGATGATGAAATCTATCCAACGGTTGACCTAAGGATAAATTCAATAAGTTAATTTGACGATTGAGATTAAGATGAAATCTATCAAATGGTTGAAATAATGATGAAATCCATCCAATAAATAATATTAGGATGAAATTCATCCTAGGGTTCAGGTTGAGATAAGATAAAAAAATTAATCCAACAGTTGAGATGAAGATAAAATCCATCCTACAGTCAATTTTATTCATCCATATATTTTTTAATGTTATTATTTTTATCTCCATTATAGGTTATAAATACGACCATAATATCTTTATACATACAAACTTATTCTACATTTCTATAACACACTTAAATATCCTTTTACTTGTAAAATCCTCTCGACACATTCTTCAGAAACAACAAAATGGCTTTTAGAGCTTCTGGATATAGTATTGAGGAAGACGTTTTCTTATGTCAAGTGTATATGGAAATTTCCCAAGATCTAATTACGGGTGTACATCAATCTCATGATAGTTTTTGGACTCGAGTTGAAGAAAAATATAACAGTGTTAAGCATGAGAGCTGGGACATTCGTAACAAAAGATCATGTAAATTGCGAGTTCAAACAATCAAGAAAGCAGTAAGAAAATTTAATGCATGTGTAAGACAAGTTGAAAGTTTAAATCCTAGTGGTGCCTCTGAAATAGATATTGTGAGTATTTATTTATTTATTAATTTTTTGTATATTATTACTATTATTATTATTATTATTATTATTATTATTATTATTATTATTATTATTATTATATTTTATATGTTAATTTGCAGATAAATTGTGCAAGAATGTTAATTATGGAAGATGCTAATTACAAAAGAGGTTTCAAATTTGATAATGTGTGGAATATTATGAAGGATTTCGAGAAGTTTAAAGATCATGTTAGCACTAGAAGAGAAAAATCTCGCATGAAAAATGTGAATTACATTTCATCCAACGAATCAGATAATCCTACTCCTCAATCTCCTATACCTAACTCTCTAAATTTGTCATCATTTTCTATTAATTTAGATAATACCATTCTTGGTAGTTCATCATACGACCGCCATATTGGTATCAAAAAAGCAAAGTTAAAGAAAAAAATAATGACCAAACTACAATGGTTATCAACACTCTGAAAGAAGAAAATGCAAAGTTGATTGAGGCTTTGGAGAGAAGCAATGCACATAGAAAGAAGTATACGGCAGTCTATAAGCTTAGAGAAGAAAATAATATTATATTATTGGACTTGGATACTATAAGGAATCCAAATAAGCGTGCATTATTTCAGCTGAACAAGCACGTATTATGCAACAGAGATCAACACAGCAGCAACCTCCACATTTTGCCTCTAATGAATTTAATAATTATTTTGATCATATTGGTGGATCTGGAACTGGACTACCAGATTATTAAAATATTTTCAATTTATGTATTTTTTTTTAGTAATTGTGTGATGTTTTGATATTTATGTGATGTTTTAAATATTTTTTAATATTTATGTAATGTTTTAATATTTATGTAATGTTTTTAATATTAATGTAATGTTAGTTAATATTTATAATATATATTCAGTGTTATTGTATATCCATGTGAATATAATTAATAATACATGTAATTAATATAAATAATAATGTAAATAACAAAAATATAATACCAAACTCACTAGATGCAACTTAAGGCTCAAGGTTTGCTAAAGCCAAATAATACATATATAAGTCCAATGACTATGAAACTTCTACTAAATCTAGTAATATGAGTCTACTATCAATTCCAATTGGAATTACTCAAATCAGAAATGTATAGAATTTATTATGGATTTTTGAATCCATTCGGGTAAAACAGGGTCATTAAGTTGAGCAAGAAAATATCGAATCCTATTAGACAGTCTTAACAGTAGAGTCAGCTGAAGCTCAAAACATAAAAGTTGTAGAGGACTCTCTGAAGTTTTTAGAGCATCTAACCTTGCTCAATTTAAATCTCTAAAACTCTAGTTATGGTAAAAATACTAGGACTAAAAAAAATAAAAAATAGAGCACGAATTCCCAACATCAAAACCTAACTTCAATTAACAAAAATACATGCATAACTTACCTAAATGATGCTCCAACAACTTATGGTTCTCCTATAGCTCCCCAAAATTATTACTAGATGAGTAGAGAAATATTAAAATCTCCTAAAGCTAGTCAAGATCACTCTTCTTCTCTACCTCTCCAAATCTCTACACTCTTCATTCAAACATACACACCCATGTACACCCACCAATCACAACTCTCTAAATATACATTAAGGTGTCCCCTTAATAAATGCTAAATTATCACATAAAATAAAATAATACTAATACTCTTAATGAATATAAATAAATATCACCACAATATCTCTTCACCCCCTTAACGAACTAGGATTATTATATAATAATCCACAACTTCCTATTATGACAAATTAATCCCAACTTTCCTTACAAATAGGTCCCTCTCTACCATCATGCACATGCCAAACTCAAATGTAATCCTTGACTTCACTCCACATGTCATGAAAGATATAATACATGAATGATGCATCTAAGGTGCGGGTGTTACAACAACATTGTTTTTCATTTTGCCTTTAAAAGTGCCATATAATTTTGCTAATACTTATAGTATAAAATAAATTAAGTATTGGTGCATCAATTTCCTAAGACTTTTTTTTTTCTACAGATGGTTATCATCGGCATGGTAGAGGTAATTTTTCTTTTCAAGGAATTTTATTTCATGGATTTTTTTAGTGTTAGTATTTTTAATTAAACATTGATAAAGATCTAATGGTCTAAATTTGTTTGGAGAGCAGATTATCATCAGGTTTCGATTATGAATCATAGAGAAACATCGATCCTGATTCCAAACCAATAATTTTTTAAATGCTTTCATTCTCTCTTCGAACTCTATTGCACACTCCTTGCACAAGTAAAGGCAACCAGGAAAAATCACCTAACTCAAGGTAGGCGTTGTTGAGTAGGAGGAATAAATTTTTTGGAAGATGAAACTAAACACAATGTCCCATGTGGTGACTAGATTATTAACCAAGTGGACAATTATCGTAATTACTCCAAGGATGGTAACAAAACTATTTCTGCCAATATGTCAAATTGTGAAGCTCCTGTCAATGATAAGCAATCCCTTACTAATTGTTTAACACTTTTAAAATTATAATTTAGTAGGTAAGTAGAAAATCTTCTCATAAGTGTATTGAATCCTTAAATTAGAAGGTTCTAATTTACTTATTCTTTTTATTCAATTTAATATTTTTCATTGTATTATTTTCTAATATATAAAAAATATTTTAATATATAAAATAAAATAATAAATATAAACATTCCGTGCAACGTGCGGGTATACGACTAGTTATAAATAAATTATTGCTATATAAAGTATAAAAACTTTCTTCAAAAAATTAATTGTAAAGAAAATAAAAAAATCCGAAAGACAATTGGATCTAACGGGTCGGGTGGATAGGATCCGTTAACAGAGTCCGAAAGGAATATTGCTATTGTTTAATCAACAAGTCGGTCAGTCGAACCTTTTGAATGAGCTTTTGAGAATGAGAATGAGAATGGGAGTTGCCCAGAGAGTGAAATAAATAAATAAATAATCATTTCTTCTTTCATTTTTCTGTTTGTTTCTCGGGAAATTACCAAACGAAAACCTCAAAATTTTCCTCTCAGAAACCTTTCCACCATCACCTAATTCAGCTCAATTCAGTCCATCAAATTTCACTAAGTTCCTTAATTTTTAATCAAGTAAGTAAAACAGTGTAGTTAAAAAGTTAGGGTTTTTTTTATGTTGATTGATTCTTCACTTCCCTTACCTCTCCGATTGATTTTTTTTTTTTAAATCTATAATGTTTGCTTGCATTATATGCATATATAGCTCACACAGTTATAGATTATTTGCAGGCAGAGATTATGCTTTGAGAGAGGGTTTTTGAAGAGCAAGTGTTTGGGAGTATCAAGGTGCTCTCGTGGAGAGGAGGAGCATTACCATTATTATTGTGAAGTGATGTGGACAAATGTTTTTAGAATTGTATGATTTTTGGCCTCTGCTGACTTTGTTTTGTTTCTTACTTTTGAATTCCCATTTCCATTTTTATTATTGTTGTTATGATTATTATTTTTTTTGTTGAAAACTTGGTTTATCACTTGTTTGTTGGTTTTGTTTTCTTGTAATTTCACGATTTTGCCTGATTTAACATGCTAGGTAGAAGACATTTTTTTTTTTAATTATAAAGGACTACATGATAAGTAATTAACAGGGAAGATTTTAAAAAATTGGATGGAGATTATTTTCTTGAATTAGATTTTGATTCTTGGCTGTTGGTTGTTTCAGTATATCAGGTTGTTTTTTTTTTTTTTTTAAATACTGTTGTAATTATGAGCAAATTGTTGAAATAATATAATTGTGGGTTAGGGGAAGACTTTTCAATGAAGGGAAAGAAACTTAACTGAAACCTTTTCTGCATCATATATATATTTATTTGATCCAGACACTTGTAAGATCTGAATTACTTATTCTTGAACTAGGGCAGTTTGCATGAGTTTGCTGCTGCTTTAGGACCTTCTATTTTATAACTGCTGGAGGTGGAATAAACATCATTAGCTTTCCCACAGTTGATATTAGAGAGGTTAGTTATGTTGCTGCACCCACCCAACAATAAGGTGCAAGTGCAATAGTGCCTCTTCAGATTACTATGGATCCATTATCTGAAGATTCTCTGCAAATGATGTATTACCAGTTTTGAATGAGCCTATGTTTTTTGTTTTCCTCTCTTGGTTCTTTGTACGTGTTTGCTGTTACTAGAATTTGGGTGTTGGTTTGCATGTATTAGGCATCTTGTGTATGAGTTAGAGGATCTGTCTTTTGGAAATCTACTGCTTTATGAATGCCATCGGTATTTCTGGCAGAAAATTTGTTTTACTTGTCACATAGACTGAACTTCAATCTCATGTTACTACCTATTTCTACAGGGAAATCTTCATCATATATCATGGTTCCAGTTTCTCCCAAATGAATCTGATTTGAATAATCTACCAGATAAGAGGTTAAATCATCTGTATACATTTCTTTTCTTCTATTAGAATTAAAAAAGTGATTCTAAATAAAGGTACTTGCCATTGCATGCTTTAGATCACTGATACATGAACATATTTTGAGGTTGGACAGTACAAAATTAGAGCAGAGAGATGCTGCAACATGGCTCGTGCTTTGGACTCATTTGCAGTTGCAGAAAGATGGATTTCTCAGCACATGGACCAATTCCTTTGTTGGACCTTGGGATCCATCTCAGGGCATGCACAATCCTGGTAAGGATTTCAAATAATGACTGTCTACCAGTTATCTGATGACTAATTCCATTTAAAATGTGAAGAAAAGCAAATGAACTTATCATCTGTAGGTTATGGTTTATATGGCATTGTCTGATTTATGACTGCATGACAGATGAGAAAATTAAACTCTGGCTTTTTCTTCCTGGGCACCACTCTTCCGTTGTTGAGCGTGCTCAACCTGCAGTTTCTAGATTAAGGGGTAAAATCTGTTCTCAAGTTCTTATTGTTCTCTCTCTTACTCTCTGTCTCTCCTTATTTGTCATTGGTCTGGTATGGTAGGTAATGAATGTTCATGTTGCTTTGGTGTTCATTAACCAATTTGTTACTCAATTTTCCGTCTTTTTTTTCTTGGTTATGTTTATTGCCGGTATTTGCTAACATGGTCAATGATCACGATATTAGTATTTTGATTCTTTTTTTGTGCTTTCTTTTAAGTTGTTGCATCTGGAGTTTGGGTGGCTCCTGGGGACTCTGAAGAAGTTGCTGCGGCCCTTTCTCAATCATTAAGGAATTGTATAGAAAAGTAAACTTCTGTTCCTAGATTCTCGGCATTAAATATTATCCATCATCTGCCTTGTTTTTAATTTTTATATTGCCATTGGCAGAGCACTTGTTGGCCTTTCTTACATGAGATTTGGAGATGTATTTTCAAAATATCAACCATCTCAAAGTGAAGAACTCTTCAGGTTTGATATATATATATATATATATGTATATATATTTTTTTTGTAGGGATGCCATGGCTTATTATTGCTAAAGTTTTCCAGAGTTAAATCTAGAAATGAGGAAACTATTGTCAAATTGTTGTTTTCGTCCTTCTTTTGGAAGGGAGACTATGCAAGATTGAGAGTGATGATCCTTGCAATAGTTCTTGATGTGATATATGATGCTTTTGGAAATCCATCTGATGGATTAGGCGATTGTGGTTCCATAATTAAGTTTCTTTGCAAACTATTTTGGGAGATAGCCCATATGTTTTTTGGGTTAAATAAATGATCTCCCTACAAAGGAAATATTTTCTGTTAGTAGATGTATCATATGCGGCTGTTGATTTGGTGTAACATTCCCTCTTTTCTTTCTCTTAGAATGAGAATTTGTAGGGTGTGTCTGTATTGCAAGTTATGTAGGTAATATGAAGTTCAATGAAGGAAGAACTGGATGTTGATGTTTGCAACTGTTTATTTATTGTTGCAATTTTGTGTGGTAAAAGGCAATATGAAATTCAGTAAAGAGAAAACAGGCCTGTAATGCTTGCAAGTTCGATAAAGGGAATACTTTCATGTTTTAAGCAGATAGAGAATTTGACAAAGATAGTGAATTCTTTTTGCTCTATGACCTTATATTTTAAGCTCAATGGAGCAATAGGCAATGCTTTTAGAGAATGAAAAGTTATCCAACTTCCTAATCATTAATAGATCTCAAAAAAAACAACAATTTTATGTGCCTATTATATTTTACAAGCTGGTGAAATTATTGTCTGTATTTTAATATCGCGGTCCCTATGACAACTCCAGGATCTGCCTTTGCAACGTAAAGCATTTGTTAATGATAAAAATTGGACTTCAATGTTTGCAATATTTATTAGGTGATGAATCACTTTTTTGTTTTTAGACTTGGTGACAGTTGTGTGATTTTATGTTCATGCAGAATGCCTGGAACTTTGATTTGCTATAATTGGGGATTTTTTTTTTGCCTCTTCAAGACCTCCACAATTTCTACTTTTATTGTTTTTAGATTCGAAAAGAGAAATCTGGTTGAGGAAAAACATGTACTAACATTACCTGAGTAGGAGGTTATAAAACTCCTTTGAAACATGGGTTATAGTCTACCTCTTACTAAATTTTATGCTCATGGACTAGATGTGCTTATCTAGAAACTAGAATTATAGTTTCACTTTTTGAGTTATGTGGAGTCATTTTTGTTTAGTGATTTTTCATTTTGTATTTTCGCAGAAGACAGCCTACAATTGAGTTCATCTTTGCTGCCACAGAGGAGGCAATCTTTGTGCATGTTATAATATCAGCAAAGTTGGTGAAATTTCATATCTTAGTTTGTTTTGTAATCCTGATGTTTGGTGTGGTGTAACACATGTTAACACTTGTATTAATTTGTCTTATTTATTTCTAGGCATATTCGAGCACTTTCAAGTGGTGACATGGAAAGGGTGTTAAAGCATTCTACTAACAATTCTGGTTACAGGCTTCCAGGTTGGTTTATTTTATATGCTGCCATTCAGCATGTTCCAGTTAGTATTGGAACATAGTTAGGCTAGATGTCTTATTATCACAGCATGCAGTTAAAATATGATTGGAAACAAAATATATGCTTTGGTATTAAGGGGGTGTTTTTTGACACTTCTCCACGGCAATGTATATTACTCCATACTAGTTTGTATTTTTATTGCATTGATTTGTTTTGACCTAAATGTTAAAACTATTAAATATCTTCTTGAAGACAGATTCTGGAAGGTTTTGTTTCACATAAATTGCCATTGGGCTGTCCAATGGTCTAGTACTTGCTTGTAATATAACAGTGGCTCAGACCTGGGACTCGCCTACGTTTTAAAGTTTTTGATGTACCAAAACAGTTTGCTAAGGTGTGGATGATAGAGTGATGTCCTTGTAAGGAAATCTGTGCTTAGCAAAGTTACAGTAACATCTCTTTTAGGTACCTCCAGGAGAAAATACAAAAAATCCCACTCAAGAATGGTACACTGGTAGAAAATAAGAACCAAAAGATATTAGCATGATTGCCAAAACATGTTAGCATGACTGCCATTCAGGCATCGCTGGCATCACTTCATCACAATTTTGAGTACAAACTTTGTTAATGTGATTTCAAATGGAAAATTTTGCGGGATGTTGTGACCTATATATTGAGTCTTTTGAAGCACCATCTTTTTAGGATTTACTATTTTAGATTTTTTTCTGAATACAATCACTTTTATTCTTTTCATCATCTTGGTGGCAGATATAGTTGGGATTTTATTCTTATATCTGAGGTAATCTTGTTATTTGGAAAGAATAATCAAAACATTAATATTTTCATATTGTTCATACAAAAGATGTAGGTTAGTCTTTTATGGCGGATGAGTTATAGGAAAATAAGCTTTATGGTCTTACCAATCAGCTATACAGGCCAATGACCGAGTATTCCATATGCAATCCACTTACTAGAGGGATGTTTGGCAAAAGTTTGTCTAAATTAGCTGTAGTTGAGCTAGTAATTTTGCTGCCTATGCCAGGCTTCTAGACGTGCTTAACCTGAAAATTCTCTATATGTTTTGTTATGCAACTTGTCAATGCTACTTACTGGGGAAGTGGCAAGATTGATCAATGGCCCCCTTTTCTTCCCTCTGCCATGCTTATAATTTTGGTTCCCATGTGATTATGACTGTCAAAGGTCAGTGATATAGACCTTTTTCCTTGTCTCCTCCTATATTGCATATTTTTGTCTTGCAGTTATTGTTTCTCCTCATGGAATGCGTGGCTGGCTCACTGGATATTTTCCGAATGATCTTGTCAAGCAAGTTTATTTCAGGTTAATTTTGTATTTTATTCATTGATTTGCATGTTCATACGCTTTCCTTTTTTCTGGATAAATGTACATGCCGTCTATATTGGAAGATAATGTCCTGAGTTTGTATTCTTCTACCATGTTATCTTTCTGTTCAGCAATTCTGGCAAGTTTAGAACTTCAAACAGATTTATAGGACTACCATATCATGTTTCTCAAGGGCCTGGATGCCTGCTGAGGGGTCAAAGTTGCTATGTAGAAGTGACACTTGGTTGTCCTAGATCAGAAAGTGAGAAGGGAATGCGATCACACTCAAATTCAATCAGGAACTTACCTAAGAATCATGTTGTGGAATCTCTGGCTGTGGCAAGAGGTGACCATAAGGGATCATTAGATCATTCATCAGTGCATGAGAAGACATTTATCTATCCAGCTGAGGCAATTGTTGTTCCAGTCTTGCAAACATCATATGCTAGATCTTCTCTGAAAAGGTGCATTGAATTCTATGCTCATTTTGGATCAAGCTGCTCTAGTTTTAATGTTAGAAATTGGAATAATTTGGCACTCCCTGTGTAGTGTGGACTTGTGGGTTTGATCTATTGATATTTTGATATAGAAAATTTTTGACATCTGAAGTACAATTTGGCAATTGGGTATCCTGGCACAACCTAGCAACATTCTCCCTTATAGCAATTTCTTTTAATTTTCTTTTCTTTACTCTATTTCTTCTACGTGTGCATATTTTATCAACCTGCATGGTTTAATAAGCACCATCTTGTTCAATGTTTGTGTTGTTTCTGTGTACTTTTTCTTGAATTGTATCATGGTTGACTAGATAATTATTATCTATATCTGTTTGGTTTGGAAGTTCTGGTACATGTGACCTAAACTTACATTGATTGCGTTTTCACAGGTTTTGGCTCCAAAATTGGATTGGGCCGTCTTTGGCTGCTTCATCTTTCTTTATGCATTGGTTAGTGCTTTTCTTCTCACAAATTCTGAATTCAACTCTTAAGCTATGCCGATTATTAAATATGATAACTACTGAGATTAGTCCAACATGAAGTTACATGTCTGCACAAGTGTGAGTAGAATAAAATTAGTGTGAGTTTATGAATTTGTAAGTCACTCTTCTTAAGTTAATTATAAAAAACTGCTAAGATTGCTGCAACGTACATGTATGCAAAAGCATCAGAAGAAGATGGAAGGGAAGAGAGCAACCATATGAAACTACGTTTGATTTTGTGGATACATATATCTTAATAAAGAAAAGTGACTGACTTGTTGCGGGTGTATGATATTACACTTAGGCATTTACATAAGCTAGAACAGTTCTTAGTCCCATGTTTACTTTAAAAAATTGTTGGTTTATTGTGTTGTTTCTTGAGTGGATATCTGATATGGATTTTAATGCATAAGCTGATGATTGACATAATTGAGCATTATAATTGATTTATTTTCTTCTTCTTTCCTTTTTTTTTCCCTATTTCTATGGTTCATTTGCTTGCATTTATTTGTAATTATGATCCTGTTGAGAGTTAGGCCTTGGTTTTGATTCTTCATTTTATGCTCCGATGTTCTTGTTTATTCAGTGGAGGTGATATAGATAATATGGAAGGATCTTGGATTGAATCCAGTGGAATGCACATGCAACATGGCTATAATAGTAGCAGCAATAGTAATAGTAGCAGCATTAGCTCCATAAGCAGTAGCTCTAGTGATAGTGATCCTAAAATGACTGGAGAAGCTGGTGACCTAGAGGCAGATGCAGATTCATTATCATGTAGACAGTCTGGATTATCTTCCAATGATCAGATGGAAATTGATGGCCCCAAATTGGTATTGCATTTTTATATTTACGTATTGTTAAATTTTATCATTTATGTATTCATGCGTTTGTGTCTGAATACTTGTGTCACCTGAAAAACATTGTAGGACTTGTGTGAGATTGAATGACTTTCCACTCTTGTTCAGTACAAATGATTCAAAGTATCTGTTAAATTATTTTTGGGTGAGATCAAATTAAAATCAATTGTTACACTGCTGAGATCATTGAATTTGTGATTTTAACAATCCAGTTTTTTTAGTTTTCTTGTTTTTATGAGTCTTGTTGCCACACTTGTATGCATTCATTCTCTAAAATACATGTGCGGATATCCATCTGAATATCAATGCATTTTATTTTTAATTAGAATGCACTTCCTTTTCATTTAAGGTGGAAAAAAAGTCTTATGATTATCTTTTTGTATGTAGTCTGAGTTGTTGCTGATAATGAATAACATATAACACTTATTTATGTCAATGCTAAATGTCAGTGACACTTGAATTTGTTTGCTACAGTCAGATATTTGTGCCCGTTTATGGTTTCCTAGGTCCAGAAAAGCAAAAAAGGAAAAAGAAAAGTTAACTGTTACTTTTTTGCAGGGTTCTAAGCGTCCTCGTACAGGGATCCCAGAGTCATTTGGTCAAATGGGTACAATAAAAAATGCTCCTATACAAGATGCTTACAAATCTGATTTTGATTCTCTTGAAATTAATAGTTCTGCCATCACAGGAGTTGCAAGCGAGCAGATGGAATCCCATTTAGATTGGGATGACGATGACAGAGGAATAGGGATCAATATCCAAGCTCTTCTATCTGAATTCGGTGATTTTGATGACTTTTTTCAGAATGATGCATTACCTTTTGGAGAGGTAATTCTTGTATTTTGAGAAAGCTATCATGATATGGGCATATAAAATTGCCCGAGTGTTAATGTAAGGAAAGTATAAATGGTGCAATATTGAAAAACATTATGATGCCTATAAAATACTCCAATTGGCAACAGTATAATTGATGCTTATTTATCAATCAGCCTTTATGTCTAAATTGCCAAAAGCTACAAATGGGATGAAAAATTTTATTGTCTTATTGTTTTTTATTTTGAGCCAATTGTTCCCTTTGGGTTTGCTTGTCCTTCCCATTGTTTAGTTCCCTTTATTTAAAAAAAAAAAAAAATTTGACAAGAAGAATCAAAAAAAAAAAAAAAATGACAAGAAGAAACAAGTATGTAATCTTCATTTCTCTTCAGGAAATATTTTAGCCATGAGCATCGTTGACTAAAAATCTACACTTCTCCAGTAAATATTTTAGTATTCTTCATCATAATGCTATGCTACTGCATTTGTCCTCATACTTAAGTAGCACAGTGATCAAGAGGAAGTGCAAAATTCTGAAGTTCTTGACCATTGATTGAATCTAATCTCAATCCTTTCATTTCCTCTGCTGTTATGAAGCCTCCTGGTACAGCAGAGTCGCAGGCTCTTATTTTTCCTGCTCCAGATTGTGGAGAAGTTGTTAGCAGTCCCATTGGGGTAATGGATGTCGCAGATCAAATGCTTTTGCCTATGGGTTTTTCATCATTTGAGAGCTTTAATCCACCTCCTACAGGAGCCATAGATGAGTGCATAAGCAAGAATCAAGAAAGCACACTTGAATCTCTGACGTCAGGTCCAGTGCACCGCACTCCACCATCTTCTACAGGTGAGTTCGAGCATTTGGTTAAAGCTGAAGCTCTGATGTCCTTCGCTCCAGAATATGGAGCTGTTGAAACCCGCACAAGTGAGAGCTCCTCATCAATTTTCAGAAGTCCATATTGTCCAATGTCCCGCAAAGTTGAGAGTTCAAATTCAAGCCCAAACAACTACACATATGGTGCAACCCCACCCTCTTCTCCTTGTATCGATGGGTCAGATGAAAAGACTAGCTTGTCTGTGAATCCAAAAGCAGGGGCTGCACGGCATGATGCAAAGAAATATTATACTCATGTGGACAGTGGGAAGGAGCAACATGATAGGAAATTATTAGCACAAACCGGTAGCCTTGCTGCTAGTGATGGGATGATGCCAACTTCATTCTCTACCTTCAGTTCTACAAATGCTGTTAAATCTGTTCCAAAGAAAATGCCTGAATCTGCAGTAGGATCAGAAAATTTCCTACTTCCTTTGAAGACTGTCTTGGCAACTGAAGTTGAATCTCTTATGTTCCAAGCTTTCATGTGCAGGTTTCGGCACATACTGTTGTCTTCCTCTAATTCTGCACCTATAAGCATGAGCAGGTTAAGCAGCAGCTCTGTTTTGAGTGAACTGCCTGGTGAGGGAAGTACTATGACAGACAATATATCTACCAGGCATGAGGTGAAGAAGAAAGAATCCATACCAGTTAGAATTGCTGGTGATTTTGATGGGGGAGTGCTAGATAGTCACCTCAATGCACCTGTAGGTGTTTGGCGTTCCGTTGCAGTCCCTAAAGTAACTAAACCTAGTAATTCGCCAAGTATTGAAGTTAGTCCATCCTTACCCCATCATTCATTGAATGATGAAAGAATGCTTTCATATAAGCATAGGCAGCCACTGCAGGAGTTACTTGATGGGATACCATTACTTGTCCAGCAAGCCACTTCTTTTGTTGATGTGGCTCTGGATGCAGATTGTGGCGATGGTCCTTACGGTTGGCTTGCATTGCAAGAACATTGGCGGCGAGGATTTTCTTGTGGGCCTTCCATGGTCCATGCTGGCTGTGGTGGTACTCTGGCTTCTTGCCATTCCTTGGACATTGCTGGCATGCAGTTAGTGGATCCACTTTCTTCTGATGTAAGCTGTTCCCTTGTGCACATATCTATCTTGTAGGATGATGTGGTCAACATGATGCTACGTGCCTGGATCTTCTTCTCACAATGATCAGAGCGCTCTTTCTTCTTTGTGTTTGTTTCTTTCCTCTTTTCTATTCCATAATCTTTTTCTAAAAAACAAATTTCTTTGGTCCAGATACAGGCTCCCTCTGTGATTAGCTTGCTTCAGTCCGAAATCAAAACAGCCTTAAAATCTGCCTTTGGGAATTTAGATGGCCCACTATCTGTCACTGATTGGTGCAGAGGTCGCGGTCACTCAGTTGATGGAGCGTCTACAGTTGATGGATCTTATGCTGAGTCTACGCTAAGCGAGTGCAAGGATTCTTCAAGCTCTGTATGTTTATCTGTTGGAGAACCAATGAGCCCAGCCCAGTCTTCTGCTGGTGTATCTTCTTGCCTTAAAGGTATACTGATTAATAATTTATTGGGTTCTGGAATTTTCAGGTGACTTACAGTTTTGCAATCGCTGCAGTTGACGGAGCTAAGGTAGATGACACTGTACAGAGGAGATTGAGCCAAGAAATAGAGTCAGAGCAGTTACCAAGTTCTCGAAGGCCAACTGTCTTTGTTCTTCCTTCCCCTGCTTTACTTGTTGGGTATCTATTCTGATTGCAGCAATTTCACACCAACACCTGATAAACTTGGTCACATTTTCCACCACTCGTTGGAACTCTAAGCTGATTGTTTATAGTATTTTCAGGCTATTTGAAAAGGGAGAGAAAAAACTACATGAATTAACTGCCCCTAGCTCCCTTCCTCCTTCCCTCCCCCCTGGAATTTTTTCCTTAGTAGTAAATATTTATTTTATTGTATTTTTACTCCCTTTCTTTTGTTATTTTGGTGATCATTTTATTCGTTCTAAGTGCAACTAACCTGCATATGTAACAGGTATCAAGATGATTGGCTTAAGACATCAGCAAGCTCTTTACAACTCTGGGAAAAGGCTCCTTTTGAACCTTATGCTTCGCCCAAACCTGTAAGATTCTTGAAAAATGTTGCAGACTTGCAGTTTTCACAAATTCTGCATGCCTGATTAATTTATTGTTCAAGACTTTTGAATTCTGCTTTAATTGTCAGTAATATCGCAACTTTGCTGTTCATAAATTGTTGCAGATTACTTATTGTGTTATATGTCCAGACATTGACCCCCTTACTTCTGCTGCTGCTGATTTTTTCCAGCAACTTGGAACTGGTGAGTGGTATTTTATATTGTCTTAGTGTGTAGCAAGTGCATTTTGTTCCAAAAGATGTACTTTTCTCCTGATAGGGAGGAAATGTTATGTCTTTTCTTCCTGGAGTGTGCAAGGTGATTTGAGTTAAGTTCTGATAATGTTAACCAACATATAAGCTTAACTTACTAGATTAACGTTCTGACATGTCTCTGGGGAAATGATTTGCAGCCAACTTCTTGGTTAAAATTCTACCTATTCTAGACTAGCTAATTCAACTTTTTTGTTTCACTTTCAATTCTATGTATAACACATAAAACATGTGTGCATGCACTTGTTTAGATCACATTTCTGTCACTATGACATCGTGACTCAATTGCATTGGATCTTACAATGAGTTTTTCTTCTTCAGTTTATGAGACGTGTAAACTGGGAACTCATCAACCTCAGAGTTTGGGAAACCAAATGGAGATAGATACAGGGAAGTTGTCACATTCTGGTTTTGTGCTGCTTGACTGCCCGCAATCAATGAAGATAGAAAGCAGCAATACCTCCCTTGTGGGTTCAATAAGTGATTATTTTCTCTCTCTCTCCAATGGTTGGGACGTGACTAGCTATCTCAAGTCTCTTTCAAAGGCTGTTAAAGCTTTGAAAATTGGTCCATGCTTATCAACAAATCCGAAAGAAGGAAGTACTGGCCCTTGTATGGTGAGTGGCAGGTTCCTATTTTTGTTCATTTGTTATGGTACATTGAGTTGTTTTTTCTTGGTAACTTGTAATTCAAAGGGCACTAATATTGTAATCAGCCCATCCTTGCCTTGCTTTAATAGCACCTATTCTCCATTTATGATGGAAGGTGCTGGTATATATTGATTTAATTTTTTAAGGTGCTACATTTATTTTTTACCTTGTTAAGCATTATTATTGCTTTATATTTATTCTAGTAGCATATTTTGGGGAGGTTATTTATTTAGTTGATGGATCCTGTGTCAAGCATGTAACATCCTTCTAACTATTAGTGTACATCTGATTCAATAAACTTTTATTTATTTATTTATTAATTTTTTTTTTTCACTCAGGTTATCTATGTGGTCTGTCCCTTTCCTGAACCTATTGCAGTTCTACAAACTGTTATTGAATCTTCTGTTGCTGTTGGATCAACATTTCTCTCATCAGATAGAGAGAGGAGGCCAGTCCTGCTGAATCAGGTTGGCAAGGCTTTAAGTTGCTCAGCAGTTGTGGATGAAGCATCGTCATCAAATGTTCTAGTACTTGCAGGGTTTAATGTTCCTAAACTGGTACTGCAAATTGTGACAGTTGATGCCATTTTTAGGGTTGCTAGTCCTGCTCTTAATGAGCTTGTCCTTCTTAAAGAGACTGCTTTCACAGTGTACAACAAGGCTCGACGAGTTTCGAAAGGATCCTCAAATGATGTGCAGTCATCAACATTGTCTGGTCGATCTCATTCTGTCATGCCTCAAATGAATTCTATTCCAACAATGTGGAAGGATTGTGTTGGTCCTCGACTTGGGGGTCCTACACTTCCAAGAGAGGGTGAAATTGATGCGGGTTTGAGATCGGGTGCATGGGATAACTCTTGGCAGACGGCAAGGGTTGGGGGTTTGAACTGTGATCCAAGCCGAAATGGAGATCTTGTTTTTCAAGATGAATTTCGCTACCTATTTGAACCACTTTTTATTCTTTCTGAACCCGGTTCTCTGGAGCATGCAGCTGCACCCACAGTTTTTGGCAATTTAACTGCTGAATCATCAAAGCTGTTGTCTGATGATAGCAGTGGAGGTTATATGCAAAGTGCTAGTTCAGCAGTGAGTGCTGATACTGGATCTAGCTCTCAGCTTGATGGATCAGAGCCAGATGGCCTTGCAGGTGGTTATCAAAAGAGTCTTCCAAGCCTACATTGTTGCTATGGATGGACAGAGGATTGGCGCTGGCTAGTGTGCATCTGGACAGATGCAAGGGGAGAATTACTCGACAGCCATATATTTCCTTTTGGAGGAATTAGCAGTCGACAGGATACAAAGGGCTTGCAGTGCCTTTTCGTGCAAGTTCTGCAGCAAGGATGTCAGATACTTCAGGCTTGCTCCTCGCCTGATATTGGTGCTGCAAAGCCAAGAGATTTTGTGATCACACGCATTGGAAGTTTCTTTGAGCTCGAGTACCTAGGTACAGTTTTCTTGCATGATGGTTCTCTGTATTCTTTCTCTATTTAATAGTAAGAATGCTGTCAGTTGCATCTCGAAAATTTTCCATATGCTTTAAACATTTGCAGCAACTGCTTAAAATCTATTTAGTTACAAAATGAGATACTATTATGTACGAGATCATCCTAAATTATTATGAGTTATGTGGTTTAGATATTTGCTTTTATGTGCTATAGAAATGTCACCATTTCTTGTTAATTATTATCCATTTTTCCTGCTAATTAAAGGCATTTGCTGATTTTCTCAGTATGCTCACAACATATTTGTCTTCTGCTATGTGATTAACAGAATGGCAGAAAGCCATTTATTCAGTTGGGGGTTCTGAGGTCAAGAAATGGCCCCTGCAACTGCGCCGATCTATGCCTGATGGGATGCCTGCGAACAGCAATGGAGCTACCTTGCAGCAACAGGAGATGGGTTTAATGCAAGATAGAACCCTTCCTTCCTCACCCAGTCCATTGTACAGCCCTCACTCTAAAAGTTCTGGTTTTATGAAGGGTGGTTTAGGACAATCTTCTGGAAGAAAGCAGCTTCTGGGTGGACACACAGCGGTTGACAACTCAAGGGGAATTCTTCAGTGGGTGCAGAGCATCAGTTTTGCTGCAATTTCAATTGACCACTGTTTGAATCTGGTTTTCCAGGCAGATTCACCATCTCCTGGTAAGCTAAACCTCTCCCTTCACTGTGTTCTCCGTTTTCTAAGTTTCACTGGCTGATTTAAATTTAAATGCTACTTTTGGAATAGAATCTTTATTTGTTTATCACTGACTTATATCTCCAGCTCGTTAATTCCTCCTAATAAGTCCATAAGGTTATAGCTCTAACAGTTCTTATTTGTTTACATTGAGAAGCATACACTCATGATCTGACTGAAATATGTGACACTCAGTCTTAGGGGTAAATTTAAAGGCAGTCCACAGGAGAGACATAGTTTGGATGTATAAGATCAGGGTTGAGGAAATGGGTGTATGCTGTTAGTCATCTTAACCTCTTGGGTGGTGTATCACTCAGCATTGTACAATGGTCAAACCTATCATTTGGCTTAATATGCTTCTATATTTTTGTGATAATGAATTGATGCACCAGCACAATAACTGAAGTCTGAGGAATTTACTATTTGTTGCCATTGTTGTGTAAGAATTACTGGGTAGAGAGTAGAGTTGTCAATCACATGCATGTACAGTCTGGTGACCTAAATATGCTTATTGAAATAGTTTTGTTCAAGCTTTTTAGAGTAGTTAACTCTTTGCACATAGGATCATGACCGTAGGATCAAATGCAAGAAGATTATGTGAATTATTATGTCCATGTTGGACTTCGGAATTGCCAGTGCATCAAGATTTAACTCCAAATGGTCTGCAGGAGGAAATCAGGGTGGCAGTGGTGTCTGTTCATCTGGCTATATGGAAGGTTTCACTCCTGTAAAATCGCTTGGTTCTACTTCTGCATCTTACATTTTAATTCCATCACCTAGCATGCGCTTCCTCCCGCCAGCACCTCTTCAGCTTCCTACATGTCTCACTGCTGAATCACCACCACTTGCACATCTCCTTCATAGTAAGGGCTCTGCAATTCCCCTTTCTACCGGCTTTGT
This sequence comes from Macaranga tanarius, assembly GCA_949673435.1. Classification (NCBI taxonomy): domain Eukaryota; kingdom Viridiplantae; phylum Streptophyta; class Magnoliopsida; order Malpighiales; family Euphorbiaceae; genus Macaranga; species Macaranga tanarius. The sequence continues at coordinate 27,542 of CATIWO010633264.1, forward strand.
GGTTTCCAAAGCTGTACCTTCTATGAGAACAGACTACAGGAGCAACTCAAGAGAAGAATGGCCTTCAGTTCTTTCTGTGAGTCTCATTGATTATTATGGGGGTACTAACATGGCCCAAGAAAAAATATCTAGAGGGACAGGGAAGCAAAGAGTACGAAATTTAAGTTCCGAAGTTAGGGATTTTGAAATCGAGATACACCTGATTCTAGAGTCATTAGCAGCAGAGCTTCATGCCTTGTCATGGATGACTGCGAGCCCAGCATATTTGGAACGACGAACTGCACTTCCATTCCACTGTGACATGGTTTTAAGGCTTAGAAGGCTGCTTCATTTTGCTGACAAAGAGCTCTCATCACAATCTGACAAGTCACAGATGTGAATGTCGGATGAACTTCAGGCTTCTCCAAGACAAGTAAACAATAGACAATGTCCAAGTGGAGCTCTATGGAATGATATTATGAGGTCTGTCTACTTTTCGATGTAGAATAAAGCATAGCACAAATGTTATTTGTATATGTAATGCTAGCCTACTTTTGAATTCCCAGAAAGAAGAGAAAAAAATATGGGAAGAAATAGTTAGATCTAACAGATACAGTAACAGCAGCAGTTGCGAAAATTGTAAATGAATAGGACAGTTCAGTTTGTTACAACTCTAAGGAGCATGATTAGTAGGTTATATAAATGCGACGCATCATCAGATCTTGTCGAAGAGTTACTTGTTAGAGTTCAGTGTTTGTATTCTCATTCTTTTGCTGATGGCTTTTGCTAAAAGGAACTTATCGATGAGTAAATTATAGATCCATTTACTGTCAAGCAGTTGTTTAGGCCTTTAGGAGATGTATCAATGCATAGTCACTTACATTATAATTTTTTCTTCTTTTAGACTCCTTTTTTCTTCCATAATTTTGCTTTTATGCTGACTTCAAGTTATTGAGGTTCTAACTTGAATGAGATTGAGAGTTATTGTAGGAACTCTTTAAGTTTGTAAATGAATTGAACTCAGTAGGACATGTATTGAATTTCAACATTTTATTTTTGGTATTTTGAGTTTTGACCATTTTAAGGGGGATAAGGTGTTAGGATGTAAATTATAAATGTTGCGTTGTGAGATGAAGATTTGGCTGAGATGAACATTCTTCTTTTTCATATCATCAAGATAGATACTTAAATCAACAATGTGCATCTTTATCATCAATTTGAAATTTAATAATTTTATATCTTCGTTGTGATCTTTTTTTTTTTTTCCACAGTATGATGGACGTTCAATTTACAGTTCAATATCAAAAGAAAAATATTCATTTCAAAGGAAAAGAAAAAAAAACATTATGCAATCTAAAAATTGAAAGAAAGACACAATATGATTGAAAAGAACAACATTTTTAAATCAGTTTTGTCTATAGTGCCTTGTCTATGGTTTGTTAAGTGGTAACAGTTTACTAAAATGATAATAAATTTTTTAAAACTATAAATTATTCATTTATTAGAAAAGTAAATTTTAATACATAAATATAATCATAAAAATTAATAGTCAAGAACTACAAAAATACAATCTCACATGGATTGTGATAATATTAATCTTCAATCGAGTTGATGGAGGTATTGTGAATTATAATTCAGCAAAGAACGTACTCCACTCATATTGAACAAGTCCCATAAAAATACGGGTTTATAACATTTGTATTTAGGAAAATATACACAAATACCCTCCTTTTTAACCTTTATAACTTAAATATCCCAACTTTTGATAAATTACCTCCATGTCCTATTTTTATTACCCGCATGCCTTTTTTTTTTTTTTTTTTTTTACCTCCGTGTCTTGCTCCTTCTCTTCTGTTTGTGAGCAGCGGTTTTAGGTTCTCTGATGCAGCGGTTTTCAACTTGCATGTTGGTGTAACCGTTATTATCTTTCACGTTCTTATCTTATTCATCTCTTCATTTTTCCTTTTGCTTTCTTATTTTCATTTTGTTTTTGAACTTAAATGGTAGAGACCCATTCTACATCTTCTCCTTCTCTAACTGAGAAAGGTAAAAACCCTAAGAAATGTCCATTGAAGGGGAAAAAAGTTAGTTTTGATAAAATGACAAAGAAGTCAGTTGCTAAGAAGGTGCGAAAAATTGTTAAGAAGGATGGTAGTTCTGATATTGAAAGGAAGAGGGATATTGGTGATTCCATAAAGAAAAGGGCTTCTGAAGTACATGGTTTAAGTGAGGAGAAATCGAAAAAGAGATTGAAACTTACAGTGGATGAAGGAGCTTCCAAGGTAATTTTGATTTTTTTTTAGGGTTTCTGTTTCGTTTATTTTTGGTTTCTGAA